>SJYC01136405.1:0-70804 GCA_006408675.1 Madoqua kirkii
CCCCAAGGAGGGCTCTGCAGAGCACCAGGCATTCCCAGCCCCAAGGAGGGCTCTGCAGAGCACCAGGCATTCCCAGCCCCCAAGGAGGGCTCTGCAGAGCACCAGGCATTCCCAGCCCCAGGGGTGGCCCCCGGGCCCTCCTGCTCACCCTCCTGCCTGGGACCTCTGCTGATGCTGGTAACACTGAATCAGTGGTGACAACCTGCTCCTCCTGGAAACTTCCTCTCCCTTTAGTTCTATCATTGCCGCCCTCCTTTCTACTACACGCTTTCTCTTGCTGTCACTGGCTTGCCCCATCAGCTGTCCCTCACTGGGGCTTCGTCCTGGCTCTCTGACCTCCATCTCTTTTCCACAACAGCCTGTCTCCTCAAAAGCTCTGTTTCCCACCTCCAGCTCCTGGCCCACTTCTGACTCTCCATCCTTGCTTTTCAACTGGGCCTCCTAGCCTTAACATCCTATGCGGTCCATGGCTTCCTCTTCTCCAGCTGGTTCCCTGGACCAGCATCTTGCCAGGTACCAGGCCAATGCATTGTCCTCCAGACCCCCTAACTCCCTGCTGAACTGTGAGCGGTGTGAAGCTGACGCTGTGCGTCCGTCCAGGGGCAATGCTGGGTACCCCTGCGTATGCTGTGACATGAGGGCTGCCGTGCTCCAGGCACAGAATGGGGCCAAGTACATGCTCACCATCCCCATCTTATACGGGCTAGGAGTCCTCCTCCTTCCAGATCTGGTCTTTATCTGGGGACCATGGATCTGATCTTTCTGCTTGTCCTCATTTGCTCCATCGAGCAGCAGGCAAAACCATTTTTAAATCTCTCTGCTTCTCATATTCCATAAAAGTTTCCTTACAGGAAATGCATGTTCTCTTTTAAATCCCTTTATCCGGCCCCTATTCTCTCTGTCCTCACCTGGGCATCCAGAGTCCCCTCCATGCACATGAGATGAACTGAGTTTTTTCGTTGCAGCCAATGGAGGTGAAGCAATTCCAAGGCTTAGAAACTGTCTGAATATCATAACAAACAAGAGAGCCAAATGATGACATTTTTAGCCAAAAGTTTCCTCCAGTTCCATCTGAACACTTGCCCTAGATCCCAGAGCCTGCTGGTTCCCCCACCATGCCTTCCCCTCTCGGCCTGGAATCCTTTTCCTCAGGCCATACAGAACCAGGGTGTCCCTGACCTGGCATTCAGACCAGAGAGCTGGTGAACGTAGGTGCTTTTGACTTAACCAGTGACCAGCTAGAAGCCCCAGACTGGACCTGGAGAGGGAAAGGATTTTGTTGGGAAATAACTTTGCCATACGTTGTTTCTAAGTTTCTAGTGGGCTTGACCTATCCGCTGGACTGGCCTTGGCTGACAGCCCCGTGAATAGAGGTGTAAGAAGCTGGCCTGGCCCCTGGCCCCTACCTGCTGGCTGGAGGGGCTGCCTTGGATACCCCTGCACTTGGTCCTGTATGCCTCCTGGGGTCCAGCAGTGGTGGACCTGAGCACCACCCTCCCTCTATGCACACCCTCCAGGGCCACAGGTACTGGAGAGACCCCTGACCCCCCTCCTGCCTTTCTTTCCTCTGCTCCTGTCTTCTGTGTCTGCTCCTCCTTGGGCATCTTCGCTCGCCACTGTGACTGTCCAGGAAACATGTGGCTTCGTGGAGGGGCTGGTGGGAGGGCCCACAGGACACGGTGGTGCTGCCTCTGTCCCCCTCCACGTCACGTGTCCCAGCCACGGCCCCCAATGCCAGTCAGGCTCCCTGTGGTCCAGTCTCTCTCTGGCCGCTAAGCCTTCATTGCTCCCCCCACCACCCCTTTCAGCAGAGTGTCTTCACATGCCTGGTTCCCTCCTCTCCTGGTCTGGTGACCATCTGCACAGGCCATAGACCTCAGCCACCACCGTCCCCTTGAAGCCCCCTCTTTACACCCAATCTCCCAGCTGTGGTCCTCGCAGCTCCACAGAGCTCTCACACTGCACTAGCATCCCCTCCAACACTTTCTGAATTCTCCACAGGACCCCTGGCTTATTGCCTCACCCCCCAGACCATCAGCTCCATAAGAGGAGCTACATCCATCTGCGGGCGGCACATTGCACGAGGACCCAAGACTCCAGCCTGGGCTTGCAGTGGTCAGTGATGGGCAGGCAGGAGGGGCACAGGGATGCTCTTACGGTTCACTGTGCATAAGCTCGGCTACCAGGGGCTCAGCAAGATGTAACATGCAGCACACGGTACCTTAACACGTCTGGCTCGATGGCTTGGGAAGCAAGCTTTTCAAAAATCCTGATGAGGCCCGAGTGCAGGGGGCTGCTGCTGGTGGCCAGGGCCTTGTGGCAAGAAGTCATGAGGGTCCTGAGCATCCCCGCCTCACACATGACCTGACGGTTCTTCTCCGACTTCACTAGGGACTGGATGTGACCGGCCATGGAGCACTGGATCTCCCTGGAAAGCTTAGAGTAACCGAAGCAAGCAAGTGGTGAGCCCTTGAGGTCAGCATGTTTCGGGGGCTGTTTGGTCAGCTCCCAGCTAGGGCCTGAGCTGGTGGGAAGGTGAGGAGGCTGAGCCCCCACAGCCCATTCTCACTGAGCACAGTCTGTCTCGGGCGCTCTCAGAGGTACCCTCCGCACAGGAGCTGCCAAACAGGAAGATGGCTTAAAACAGACAGCAAACCGGCAGGTGGGAGCCCGCTTCAGTCTAAGATATGTGCTGGTTGAGCCATATGACATTTCTGAATTGCTAACATTTAAAATACTGGCGATTCCACACAGAAGTCCAGACATGTGGCCTCTCTTAAAAGGTGGAAAGACCTGGTCAGGCCACTTTGCCATTGTGTGTCTGTTGAGAAGTAGCTGGAGCTGGGTAGCGGCCGTGCCCTCTGGAGGGTCCCACACCCCACCCTGCAACCACCGGCATCTCGCTGGACAGTCCCGTGTTTCAGTGTGCGCCCTGGCCCGGAAGGTGGAATCCCGTGGCGGCTGCAGCCTGCTCCATCTTCTCAGGTCAAGCCACCCAGCCTGTACAAGCTCCTGAAGTCACAGCTGCTGTGGAGATGCCTCCCCTCCAGCCCACTTCCTCTGTCTGTCTGTCTGGGCTAGTGCATTCGGACACACAGACAGCTGCCCTCTTATCTTCCCCCTGCCAGATTTCAACTCACTTTACCATAAAGATAGCCCACAGGATAGAGGCATAGAGTCAGCCTCGTCAGCATTTCAGCCAAATACATTATTTTCGTAATCTTCCTTTCTTCCTAAAAAGATAACCCCTTGGCATTCCCAGCCTCCACTGAAAGGGAATTTCCTTCAGAAAATCTCTAAAGGTTGTCCTTTTCTTTTACTTTGCATGAGATTGTCTGAAATCACCAGGATACCAGTTTGATCTTAAAGGCGGTTTCCTGCAGTGGAGGCTATGGGGGCCTCCTTCTGCAGGTGAGGGTACCCGTCACAGCTGCCCCTCCGTGGACGTCAGCTCCCCTAGGTGGTAGCTGCCCTGCTGTGTAGCCCCACATGCATCTCTGTGTGTGCACACACGTTTAACATGTACATACACATGCACACACACATAAAAGCGGCACACACACACGTATACCCCACCCCAGACGAGAGCCAGTGGGGCCATGCCCTTCAGCCTCTGTGGCTGAGACCCCTCACACTTGAGACCCCTGCCCTGCGGGCTCATCCTCACTCAGTCCTTCTCCTGCGTCACCCTGCTTCCCTCACTTCCTTTCTCCGGAGCCCCCCTCCACAAACCTCATACACCAGTACCCTGTCTGGACTCTACTTTGAGGAACACAGCTGAAGGCTGTGGCTTGCTTTGCATACTGCACACCTCTGCCCTAGACTCTGGTTTCAAGAAGAGGGGTCTGTGATGAAGTAGGTTACGTCTGGGCTAGTCCACCAAGGTAAAGCCAGCAGTTACCATGAGGCACTGACTGTGGGACTCTGAACCCAACACTCAACATTACCTTACTCTATCATCGCCTCCCTGTGCATGCAGTCATTCAAGGCCACCCTGCCCAGAGATGGTTCAGAGCACGTCTGTATCACCAAGGGACAGAATTTAATGAGATGGCGTTCTTCCTTAGACTGTGAACACAGTTTTGTAGTGTATATGTTTCAAGGATTACAATGTATGGTGAAACATATATACACTGTTAATCATCCGTTTCTAGATTTTTCTTTTTTAAATAAAGGGGTCACACAGCTCACCCTCCCATCCTTCCATGCCTTTCAGAAGCATGACACCTATAGCTTTTTCCTCAAACTGATGGCATCTGGTGAAATTCCTATTGTTACAATATCTCCAGTGATAGTTCCAACTTAAAAATTTAGACTACTTGGCTCAGAGGTTAAAGCGTCTGCCTCCGATGAGGGAGACCTGGGTTGGATCCTTGGGTCGGGAAGATCCCCTGGAGAAGGAAATGGTGACCCACTCCAGTATTCTTGCCTGGAGAATCCCATGGACGGAGAAGCCTGGTGGGCTACAGTCCACGGGGTTGCAGAGAGTCAGACACGACTGAGCGACTTCACTTCACTTCACTTCGTTTAAAATGCAAACTATTGTAGAATGGTTTTCAAGGGGCGTGACTCCAGGCAGGATTTCATCACTCTGCCAACATCACTGATGCCAAGGAGAGATCTCATTACTCGAAGAAGATGGTCCTTGCAATGAAATCTTTATGCCTCCCCCCATCACCTCTCAAATTCAGACGTTGAAACCTAACGCCCAGTGTAACCGCATTTGGAGGAGGGACCTTTGAGAGTATAGCGTATATGTTCAGTCGTGTCCAACTCTGAGACCCCGTGGACTGTCGCCCACCAGGCTCCTCTGTCCATGGGATTTCCCATGCAAGAATACTGGAGTGGGTTGCCATTTCCCCGTCTCGGAGATCTTCCTGACCCAGGAATCAAACTCAGGGCTCCTGTGTCCTCTGCACTGGCAGCTGGATTCTTGGCCATTGCGCCACCTAGGAAGACCCCGAGGGTAGAGCCCTCGTGAAGGGGATCAGTGGCCTTCGGAAAGAGACCCCAGGAAACTTCTTTCTCCCGTGCACGCTGTGAGGATACAGCGAGAAGAGCACTGTGAGTGAGGAGATGGGTCCTCACAAACACTGACTCTGCCAGCACCGTAATCCTGGACTTGCCACCTTCCAGAACTGTGAGAAATGAGTTTCTGGTGTCTGTAAGCACCTGGTCTACGGCATTTTGTCACAGCAGCCTGGATGGACGAAGACAATCCCCTTCTCGGTCACTGTGGTATCTGCACAGCCGGTGTGAACTCTAGAGGGACACGTAAGCCAACAGAGGCCAGAAGCGGAAGGAAGAGAAGCCAGATCCAGGTTACACTAAATGACTTTTACTGTAAGACGTGCTTCCACGTGGAAATCGACCCAACCTCTTTGACTCCCTTCCCCAGATCTTCCTTCTGATGCTCTGAACATCCCTTACTGCATCCCTGGGGCCTGAGCCTCTGCTTTCCTTCTCCTCTGCTCGAAGCAGAAGAGCTGCTTCCATCCTCTTGCCTAGAACCCTCCCTCTCCAAGAACTTGATTTTTTGGTAACTGCAGTCTTTTAATTTGGGGTGAGAGTTGGGGAGACAGTTTGCATGAAGCAAGGTGCAAAAATAACAACACAATGTATTATTAATAAGAATTAAAAACAAATGTCTACAATCTCCAATTTTTATTACCAGCACTTCACTTATTGCTTTGGGGACTTTTGGCTTTTTTGTTCTTGTTTTTGCCCCCCCCTCCCCCACCAGAGCAGGAATACTGAAAATCTAAATATGCAAGAAATAAAAAGTTTTCAAAAGGGAAAAACAGAAATGCTGATGTTGTCTAATGATGCCACAACTTTATTCCAAAATTGCTCAATACCCCATAATGGAGGAGGGAAAATTGATCGCCCTCATTATCGCTGCAGCTCTGTCAATACCAATATTGCCTTGTTTTGAATAAAATGTGCTGTTTTTTTCAATGTTGGTTCCAGTAAAATGGGGTTTTAGTGAAAATATGAGCAGTAGCAGGAAACCAGTCTGGTTTCTCCCCCTACAAATGGATTGATTTTCCTAACGCGCATTACTTCCAATGCAGGAAGGGGATGGTGGTTCAATTAGGACCCAGTGGTAAGCGCTTCGGGTCACCAGCGGACCGGACCCGCAAGCAAATTATCACAGAGGGATGTGCGGGGCTGCCTGTAGGAATTTTCTGCTTTCTTCACTTAGCAGCTGAGTCTTCAAGTCTGTCCTTGTCCAGTTGTGGATGTTTAGTCTTTATCTTTCTCCCACCCACCTCCTTCCTGGCCTAGATTGATACAGTGGTTCCAGAGCCCAGTGAGGGCTGGGTCCTGATGGAGTCGGTCCCTCCAAGGAGGTGTGGGCTTTGAGTACCTTAGTCCAGAGTGTGTCTTCTGGACATTAATCACGCAGTCCTGACGCAAACTAAAAACCACCAGATGACCCTCGTCTCCTTCCCCGACACAGAACTAGGGACTTCCACTGAGTTACGTAAATTTGGATTAGTCGCTTATTCCAATTTGGTTGTAGTGTTCTTTCTTTGATAATTTTGGAAGAGAGTTGATACACATTAAGTGATCCCAGCTCTTCAGGGATATCACAGGTAAATAGGACCCACAGATGTTTTGATTTGACAAGCTGTTGCACTTTTTGTCTTTGTTTGCTTAGAATTAGCTCTCTCTTTACATGGGCATAAGCTTTCCACTTTGCACAGTCCCCACCAGCCTGATATGCTCATTTGTGGTGTCCACAAAGCCTTGCAGGTATGGGAGGCTGTGATCTTGGTTTAGGCGGAAGAGGGTCCAAATTCCAATTAATCCATAGAATCCATGTCTAAAGGCTTCCCGGATGCACTTGCATAAATTTATAACAAAGACCAAGATGCATGTGGGCACCTGCTCTAAATCTTCTGTTTCTTTCACGAATTACATCCACGTGATGGACAATATTTCCTGATAACAGGAGCCTGGGATCTTATATTTATAAAATATTAGTTTATTTCCAACTTTACTTCCCAACATCCCCTTTGGTCTAGCCTGTACTCTATGCCAGTAACATCTTCACCCTTGAATACTTTTTTGACTAATGCCCAAAGTTGAGACCGTCCTTTCTAATCCCATCCCTTTGATGAGGTCCTAACTATTTTTCAAGAGACAATTCACATGTTCTTTCACTTAATAAAACTTTTCTGACTATCCAAACCAGCAGTGTGTCCACACTTGAATCATTATAAACATCACACTATGACAGACCACGTATGTATCTATCTTCTCTTTATCAAGAGCTGTGAATTGGTGCCTGAGACAATGGCTTTTCATCCTTTTTTCCCTGGCACATGTCTCTGTGTCTCAATAGCCACTGAATAAGCACAAGCACAGGGCACAAGGTGTCCTAGAACTCAGCAGGTACACTGGACCAGGGTGCTGAGAAGGTGGTCAGAAAGGTGATGAGCCAACTGGGTGTTGAAGGACAACAAGGACAGAGCCAGGTCAACAAGGGAATGACCTCCCCAGGAGAGGAAACGGTGGGTGCAAAGCCCAAGGGCTGAGCGTGAGTCTGGCCTTTCAAGGAAAACCTGGGGATCACAGATGGTTGCCAGCCAGTCTTGATCACCCTCTGCCCCCAAATCCCTCCCCAGCAGTGAGCCTGTAGTCAGCCCTGAGACGGGGCATGGGACCATTACCAGGGGAACCAGCTGATAAACATCCATCTGGGAAGATGCCTGCAGAGTCTGAAATCTGAAACATTTGTGAAGAGTTTCCATCACCATGGACACACACACCCTCACCCCACAGCAGCCAGGTGAGGCAGGCAGAGGAGCCCAACAGGGCTCCATGAGATCCAACAGCAGCTCTTTGCCAGAACCCGTCCCCTATGGCTGCTCCATCCGCAAGGAGCTCAGGAAAAGAGTGACTAACTTACCCTGAAGATCTCTACAGCTTTGGCCAAAGTAACTACCAACACAGCTCTTTCAAGATATACTTTTCAAACAGATTTTTTATGGTGCTGTTAATAGATTTCCATACAGGATTGCCTAGAGAAGATTCCTCAAACAAGACTGCAGAGTACACAGTCTTTTGTAAAGATGAGGGATCCATTTCCTAGCAACCTGGGGCTCTGGGCCTGGTATGTTGCTTTTGAGCTTCCAAACAAACATTTACCCTTCCTACATTGTCTTGGCATGGGGCATTCAAATACCCACCCAGAAGTAGGGACTCATGTTGATTTGATACTAACTAGCCATGAAATTAAAAGATGCTTAGTCCTTGGAAGAAAAGTTATGACCAACCTAGATAGTATATTCAAAAGCAGAGACATTACTTTGCCAACTAAGGTCTGTCTAGTCAAGGCTATGGTTTTTCCTGTGGTCATGTATGGATGTGAGAGTTGGACTGTGAAGAAGGCTGAGCACCGAAGAATTGATGCTTTTGAACTGTGGTGTTGGAGAAGACTCTTGAGAGTCCCTTGGACTGCAAGGAGATCCAACCAGTCCATTCTGAAGGAGATCGGCCCTGGGATTTCTTCTGAAGGAATGATGCTAAAGCTGAAACTCCAGTACTTCGGCCACCTCATGGGAAGAGTTGATGATGCTGGGAAGGATTGGGGGCAGGAGGAGAAGGGGACGACAGAGGATGAGATGGCTGAATGGCATCACTGACTCGATGAATGTGAGTCTGGGTGAACTCTGGGAGGTGGTGATGGACAGGGAGGCCTGGCATGCTGCGATTCATGGGGTCACAAAGAGTCGGACACGACTGAGCGACTGAACTGAACTGAACTGAACTGAATGGGAAACTTGGGCTACTTACTTTCCTTAAGCCTCAGTTTCCTTAGCTTTAAAATGAGAATATTGAAAATACCTCCCTCACAGTCTGTTGTGGCTTTGGTGAGAGTCAACAAGAATTGCATCTGTGAAAGTACTTTTTCTTCTAGGATGCAAGTGTTTTCAGAATATTGACCCCTTTTACTTGCCGTCTATCAGTAAAAGCCCTGATTAGTTATCAGTTGTACTCATCAATTACTTTATCAGTTGTGTAATGGAAGCTGGAAATATACCTAAAATATATGTGAAATATATTATCTTTCATTTACTATTTCCAAAATGTTACATACTGTGACTTAAGAGTCCTAGAAGCACAAAGTCACCAAAACCAGAAGAGAGAGAAGGTACGATAGCAAACATTGTGTTCCAGGTAAGGCTCTAAATACTCTCCAGCCACACCCCCCACTGAAAAGGGGGGTCTCCTCAAGTGACGCAGTGAGCGGCAGCGCTGGCACCGCAACCCTGGTCTTACTGCAGAGCCCGTGGCTTCAACACTGTGCAAGGCACTCGTTACGAGGAAGCGGACTCACTGTCTTGCAAGAGGCACACGCTGAGGGGCTGTACCAGTGTTTCACTGGTGGGGTAGTTTGGCCTGGCTTCCGTTTGATTTCCCCCCAGCTAGAGTAAGTGCCTTCAGGCTGGACAAGCGCCCTTCCCAACGGCCACAGGCCTCACCATTCCCCATTGTTTACATCCACACTTCACTTCACACTTCTGGCCCCAAGACACTGTGTCTGCAACCCCTGTGATCTAGGCCATGTCTGTGTAGCTGAAATTAATGTGCAGAGAAGGGAGGTGGCCCATACAAGTCCTATAAATAATGATGGTTACGGACTAGAAGCAAAGCCACCAGATACCTGGACCAGAGCTCAGCCTGTCAACTTCACTTGCTCCCCATCATCCTGTGTCCACTGTCGCTTGCTTTTGAAGCTTTTCATCTCCATGCAAGGTTATGTCTCTTTGCTCTCTTTAAGAGATAACCCTAAGAAGTATCCTGGATTTTGACTAGAATATGACATTTTTCCACTCAGGAACAATAGAAATACTTGAGGGTGAGGTTCAGAATGAAAAAACATAAGAAATATAGAAATTCAAAGTAGATGAAATTTCTAATGTGTTGTAATTTGACAAAACAAGACTCCTACTTTGCCAATTTCCTTGTTGAAGGAAATGACTCTTTTCAAATATCTTGCCCTTACACAGTCCTACCCACGGCTATTAATGCTGTCGATATTTCAGTTATTTGAAACCTGTATAATTAGCTCGAAGTGTCTGAAATACAGGCTAATTCCAGAAAACGGTGCCCTTTCCAAACAGATGACTGCAGCCCAAGCCGGATCTCCTTCCTGTCCTGCCACTCTGTGCAGGAGGCTTCCGTCACAGTAGAAATGGAACACACCAGCAACGAGGGGCAGTGCAGGCTGGTGACGGACGAGAGCCTCTCTCATGTCTGATCATGTCCTTGCTTTCCAGTTGCCTCCCGCCCACGGCTACCACTTCTCTACCGGGAAGGCAACGTGGTCCAATGGCAGGAGGTCCCAGGGCCTTCCGTGAGGCACACCCACCACCTACCTAGGATGTTAACTCTGTCAGCTCACTGCTACAAGCTTCCAGTCCCCATCTGCAAAATGGGACCATTGATATCCACCTTGCTGGGTTATTATGAAGATCAAATGATAGAACGCTTGTGGAGTTTGGGAAACTTACAGCAGCAACTGCACCCGCGGTGCCACGGCCGCTCTGCTCACTGCCCTGAGTGATCCTGCACTGCGTCAGCTGGTCCTCACAGTCATGCCATGGGGAAGATGATACTATTCTCCCCATACTACAGCAAAGAGAGCGGAGGACCCCAGAGACTAGATAATTCCCCATGGTTCTGGGACTGGTAAGTGGTAGAGCTGAGGTCTGACCCAAATCTGTCATCCTCAGAGCCTCGTAGAGGGGCTTAGGGAAACGTAGCAGTGATGATGACAGCAGCTACAATAAAGGGCAGTGACCCAACAAAACCCACATCCCAGCGCGGCTCTCACGGGCCCAAGAAACCTATGTCTCAGCGCAGCTCTCAAGGTCCAGCAAAACCCACATCTCAGCGCGGCTCTCAAGGTCCAACAAAACCCACGTCTCAGAGCGGCTCTCACGGGTCCATGAAACCCATGTCTCAGCACGGCTCTCACGGGCCCTCACGATGTGGCTTCAGCCTCCCTCTCCTGCCCCACGCACAGCCTGTCTAGCCACAGGGTTTGTCCCAGTCCAGCTGAACTACTAGAAGGCCCCAAATGGGCATCTTCATGTGTACCTCTGTGTCTGAGTGTCCGCTCTGTCCTTCCTCTAGCTGATCTGACACAGACAAGTCTTTTCTTTAAAGCCTGGCTCCGTGTTGCCATCTCTGTGTGGCTTTCCCTTCCCTCTCCCCCAAGACCCTGTGGGCAAACTTTTCTTGCAGCTAGAGTGTTGTCTATCTTCTCCATTCCTCTGAGTACCCACCACCAAATTCAGACTATGCATTCCAGCGACATTTGTCTCTGAATCCCCAGTGGAACCTAAGAGGTGTTGAGTAATTATTCACAGACATTCACACACAGCATTGGCTGCCCCAGCACAGGCTGAGCTCCACCTCTGGAAAACTGGATCTGGCTGTGCAGCGTCTGAGTTCCTGTTGTCATGTACACAGCAAATAACCCTCTGCTAAGACCCGAATGGAAGTGCAGTGATGCTGGGGAGCGGAGAGGCCTCCAATATTAGTCAGAGTTCTAGTCCAGAGCTGCATCCCTATGGCAAGGCTCACGTGGCTGTTGAGCATCATGAAAGAGTAAAGGCTTTTCTTCTCAATGAGTTGCTTCTGCCCAGGGCCAGCTCCAAGAGAACGGAGCTGGACTCCATTCCTGCCTTATGCTTAGGACAGCAACAGTCACAATAACATTCCTACAGTCTACTTTTAATACTGGTGATGCTACAAGAGGCAAGAAACAAATCAGTTCGATTATCTGTTTCGAAGAGCAACTCGCAGAGCTAGCATTTTGGAGAGAGGGGGGAAAAAACCCTTTTGGTCTTGATCAGAACACACGCAATGTGGCCACAATTAGAAATAAACCAGACAACCCATATAAGTAGGTAAGCAATTGCTTTCTAAAATGATACCTGTACCTTGGAAAGCTATCAGTTTCTCACCCATAAGGTAGGAATGTACAGTGGGTAAAATTATAGGGACACACCAGGCCCATCTAAAGAGAGATGAGTAGGAACTCACAGTCCATCTTTCTCGTAACACCGCCATCTACTGAAACCTCCAGCTCCTTTCTCCGTCTCCCACATCTGTGGTCCCGCAGTCAGCTTCATCTCGGCGTTTCCTTGCCTGGGTCTCATTTCACATCTGATTTATTATTCTATTTGCCGTGAGGTTTCCCACCCTCCTTCCAGAAATTAATTACTGCAATTATCCAACTTTTAATAGCTGCTGATGTGGCATCTGCAGGACATTTTTGAGAAAATGCACCACTACATTTCATCTGCATATTTGAGAGACAGTGCGTGAGAATTAGAATTTTCCTAAATTACTTACTGTGACCTGAATAGAGAAAAAGTATCCTACCAAGTGGAAGTCTCATTTGCATACTTAATTTGGCCAGTTACCATCGCAGGGCGAGAGAAAGTTCTTCCCCACACACTGACGTGACAACTCAGGGTGTTTATCGGAACCCGGGCTCATTCACAGAGTCTTCAGATACTAGGAGACAGAAGGACAGGCCACTGTCTGCTCTGCATCACTCCATCAGTCATCCTCACGGTGGAGACTTGTTTATCAGGGACCAGTTTGACTGCTAACCACCCAAACCCCAGGCTTGCTTGCTCCCTTTGCAAGTACATTGCATGGCATGAAATGCAGCTAAGGAAGCCAGACATCCTCACAGTGAGGCAGTTGCCACTGGGAGTGTGCAGCGCCAAGATGCATAACCTCACACCAAGAGCTTCGAGAGGAGAGGCTCATTCATCAGACACAGCTTGCCTTTGGGCCTGAAGTGGGTTTTAGATCTCCTTTCACCACCCCCATGATTTTAGGAAGCTGCACAACTTTCTTGAGCTTCAAGCACCTACAAACTGGGGAGAATTTCATGTACTTTAATGACTTGTTATGAATATTGATTAAATAATGTTCCTGGAACAGAGGTAACCCCCCCCACTCCCCCCGCCCACCGGCCCTGTGTGTTAGTTTCCAACATGCTCCAGGCAGACTCTGTCCTGAACACTAACGTAAAGAAAGTGAGGTCCTGGGCTTTAGATAACTAAACGGCTCAAAGACATTTGATTTAGGGCTCAAATAACTTTATCCATCAGTTAGATGTCTGAGGCAAGCGTGGCGGCTGGTCTTTAAAGATGCCCCCTAGTAATTCCTCCTTTAGGACACACAAGCCACCCCTCACATCAGTAGAAGAGACATACGTCGCTTCCTGCTGAGTCCAAGCCGAACCTCTGATTCACTTTGACCAACAGAATGCCCTGGAAGCAACGCTGGCCTGTTCCGGGCAGGGGTCTCTGGAAGGCCTGGCAGCTCTGTGTTTGTGCTTTGGGAACCCTGAGCTGCTGCTGTGTGACCTGCTAGAAAATCAGGTGCAGGGACACAGGTAGAGGCCGGATGGAGAGGGCTGCGTGGAGGAGGAGTCAGGATCCTCCCAACGGCTTAAACGAAGGGCAAGGCAAAGCCGGACCTGCATCCCCGTGAACTCCTGTCCTCCCATAGAATCCACAGCTGTGCAGGGGAAGACCAGGAGCCCTGGCAGCAGGGAGGCCCGCATTTAACACCAGGCCACCAACTCAGAACCGCCAAATGGCAGGTATGTTGACTGAGACTCAGTTTGCCACGGGATGAAGTCGGAACGATGATACTCCCCACTGTGGCACTAGGGGTAAAGAACCCACCTCCAAAGCAGGAGAGATGCAGGTTCGACCCCTGGGTCGGGGAGATCCCCTGGAGGAGGGCACGGCAACCCACTCCAGTGTTCTTGCCTGGAAAATCTCATGGACAGAGGAGCCGGACGATTTCAGTCCATGGGGTCGCGGCAGCAGTCAGGGAAAGGGGGTAACACGGGGCCTGCCGTGTGGTAGTTGCCCAAGTCTAGGCACTGCACCTGCTGCTAATTCAAATGCACATTCTCCAGGGTTTCCTCAGCTTCCAGTTTCTTTCTTAGAACCCCTAGAGAACGTGTTTTAAAAACTGCGAGCACTTCCTGAGAATCTGTGCTGTTCTAAGGCTCCACGCGCTCGCCCATACAGTCTCGGGCCATCAGTGCTGCCGGGTCAGGAGCTGAGAGATGCCTCGCCGTCCCCATCTTAGCGCTCCCTGAAGCCTGCTCATCTCAAGGCCTTGCGGCGATCTCACAATCGGTCTCCTGACTCCTTGCTCCTCACACTTGCCCACAGACGCCACCTTAACTGGGCTACCACCATGTGTCACCAGACTGCAGACAAGGCTCTCCACCTCCCCAGGCCACCCTCCAGGCAACAAGAGAGATTATAATACAAAACCTTACGGCTTGGCATACCCCTCCACTCCAGAGAGACTTCTGTTGCCCGTGGGATAAAACCCGCCCCTGGCAGGCCTGCACCTTCCTCCGCCCCCCCCAATCCGGCCCATTTTCAGTTCTGCCCTGCTCTCACCCCAGCCGCCTTCAGCAGGCTCATCCCCACCTGGTTAATCGCTACTCACTTTTCAGGGCTCTGCTGAAATGTCACTGTCTGCGAGACGGCTTCCCTGACCTCCACCCCTTCATCCAGTTCAGTTGCTCAGTCATGTCCGACTCTGTGATCCCATGGGCCGCAGCACACCAGGCTTCCCTGTCCATCACCAACTCCTGGAGCTTGCTCAAACTCCTGTCCATGGAGTCGGTGATGCCATCCAACCATCTCGTCCTCTGTCCTCCCCTTCTCCTCCCGCCTTCAATCTTCCCCAGCATCAGGGTCTTTTCAAATGAGTCAGTTCTTCGCATCTTTAATTAGGTCTTCCCCCAATTTCCATTACCATTATTCACTCTCAGCATCCTGTTTCCCCCCCTTAATATCACTTGTGACGAATTTTAATAGTATCTTCATCTGTGAGCTTGGTACTTAGCCTGTCTGCCCCACCACCCCCTCCGAGTCCCCACCACAGATGCAGGCTCCTTGGACAGTGCTCAGAGCTCATCCCGTTAGCCCTGCATATCCTACGCAGCACTGAGCCAGGGCAACAGCCAGGATCTAAGAGATGAACTAATGAACGGGGATTGAAGGACTCCTGGTCCCACCAACAGCCAGTGCTATGCGCTTCGGTTATCCTGGGCTTGCCTCATGAAGGGAAATAATTTCATTCAAGTTTTGCCTAATTGTTGTTTTTATACGGTAGAACGGGGATTGAAGGACTCCTGGTCCCACCAACAGCCAGTGCTATGCGCTTCGGTTATCCTGGGCTTGCCTCATGAAGGGAAATAATTTCATTCAAGTTTTGCCTAATTGTTGTTTTTATACGGTCACTTCATCAACAGAACAATCTGTTTTGAGGGGCCGTGGAAGGGTGGGTAGCACTCAGTCAAAGGTCTCAGAACCACTGATACGCCCCTGCAGGGACACTTCATGAGGGGGGCTCTGCTAACACAGAGGACCGGGGGCAAAGGCAAAAAAAGGGAAAGGGAGCCTCTGGCCAGAGCAGCCTAAAAGATCAGTCGTGTGAAAAAGACAAGCCCGTGTGTTCATCAACAAGTACCTGAGGGTGATCTTCGTGGAACAAGCGAGGCAGCAGCCTCACCATGATGCACAGGACCCCGGGGTGCATGATCACAGCATCACTGCCATCCGTCCTGCAGAGAGAGGGGAGCAGGACATCAGACTTGAGCTTTATAGTCCCATTTGCTTTCCGCACAACTTTCTGGATCTCTCTAAGACAGGCCATTTGCAGCCTGCCACTTATTATCTATATGCTGTGGTGTGGTGTGCTTAGCTGCTCCGTGGTGTCCAACTCTTTGCGACCCCACGGACTTTAACCCACAAGGCTCCTCTGTCCTTGGGGATTCTCCAGGCAAGAATACTGGAGTGGGTTTCCTTGCCCTTCTCCAGGGGATCTTCCCGACCCAGGAATCAAACCAAGGTCTTCTGCATTGCAGGCGGATTCTTTACCGGCTGAGCTACCAGGGAAGCCTGTCTGTATGATCTTGAACTGATAAATCTGAGCCTAACTCCCCCTAACTGTACCAGAGCTGTGCAACACCATACTGTCTGCATAGAGTCGCAGAACAATGCCGTTGTGCACTGAGACACAGCCCAGCACAGAGCTGCTGTTCAGCAGAAGCTAGTGTCCTGGAGCCCTATCCCCTCTCCACATAGGTGGGAGATGGAGAAGCTCTCATTCTTTAGTAAACACACACACACAGGGCACTTCTGGCTTCCTTCGAGATGGTGTAAGCACTGTCCCACCCACTGACTGCAACTTAAAACCCACATAGAAAGCAAGAGCTGCTCTCTAAGTACTCTGAAAAGTAAACCGCAGCAGAGAAGGAAACCAAATCAAAAGCATTCTGGGGCTTCCCCATCCAGCATCCTCCGGAATGGGCTTCTAGGGAGTAAGAACTGTGTAGCAAGTGTGGACAGGACAGGCTGAGCTCTAAGAGGAGGCTCTATTTCTGGTCTAAGGAGCAGGAAAGGAGGCCCCAACAGGTCACAGACCATGGAGGGGAATCCCTGGAATTGTCTTTGTTGGACTTCTCCATCCATTCTTGCTCACCCATCCTTCAAGAAATCTCACAGCAGCAGCAGCAGTCAGCTGGTATCTGAAGTTCTTGGGGAGGGGAAACCTTCTCTCTGAGGAGTTCTGGTCCCAATGGTCAGGCAAGAATCTCCATTGCTTTTGTCTGTTTCCTCCGCCTGCTTGGCCCCAGAGACAGATGCAGTAGTGGGAAGTGTGCGGCAGAGCAGACAAGCTAAAGCTCCAGCTTTCTAGACAGAGAAGGAAGCAAGGGACCCCAAGGAGCCAGGAAGTGTTGGGAAAATGATGAAGAAGAGATTTAAGAAAGTGAAATCATTAAGTTGTGTATCAACCTCTGGGCTCAATTCTGAGCTGCACATGAGTGGATCCAACCCTAAAACACATTCCAAAGACTTTGAGAACCGAACTCAGGGATAAACTGCCGCCCAAGACTGGCAGGGGACAATTAGAAGGCACATCAGCTTGTCTAGTAAACTCTTTGCAAATCAGACTGATACGGATACACGGTCCAAGAAAGGAGGGTAAGAATTTGCAGCTTGAACCTCATTGGGTCAATTGCCTGCTAAAACAAAATAATCAACATTCTCCAGAAGATGCAATGAGGGCCAGAATTCATAACATCAAAAATGTCCAGGATATAATCTGAAGTTACTCAGCTCAGAACAAAAGAGGGAAATCACAATATCTCACAGGGAAAAATATAACAGATGCCAAGCTGGAGATGACACAGTGGTTGGAATTATCAGAAAACGCAAAAATCAGTGAAACTATACATTGAAAAGCAACAGAGGAAAAATGCAGTAAAGGTCTAGTTATTTGAAAAAGTTTTAAAAACTGAAAAACCACCAGCTAAGTCAGCAAAGAAGGAAAAAAGACACAAATTACCAATATTATAAATGAAAGAGAGACCACCATTGCACACCCCACAGACATTAAAAGTATAAGAGAACATCACAGATAACTGTGCACACGAATCCGACAACCTAGATGAAACAGACCAATTCCTTCAAAGCTACAAAATACCAAAAGAAGGCAAGAAGAAATAAATAAGCAGAACAGTTTTACAACTATTACAAAAACTGAATATGTAGTTTAAAACCTTTCCACAAAGAAAACTCCAGGCCCAGATGTTTCCACTGGTGAATTTTACCATACATTTAAAAGATAAATGACACCAATTCTATACAACTTCCTTCAAAATATATAAGAGAACACTCTTGAACGCATTTTGTGAGACCAGTAGGACTCTGATATCAAAAGCAGACAAAGCCAGGGCAAGAAAAGAAAACTATCTGCCAACATCACTTACAAAAACAGGTGCAAAATCTCTACAAACTATTGAGAAAACAAATATAATCATACACAAAATAAACAAGGCATTGTGGCCAATCTGCCTTATCCTGCAAAGCTGGTTCACTGGTCAAAAATAAGTCAATATAATCTGTTATACTATTAAAGAAGAAAAATATGATCATATGCAGAAAAAAAAAACATTTTAAAAATTCAACATCTGTTCATGATTTTTTAAAAACTCTTGGTAAAACAGACATAGAAGGAATCATCCATAACTTGGCAATGGACATCTACCAAAGAAACTCAGCTAATAGAATATTTGATGCTGAAAGACTGAAGACCTTCTCTTCAAGCTTAAAGACAAGGCAAGTACATCCTCTCTCACCACTCCTACCCAACATCATGCTGAAACAACGGATTGGAAAGGAAGGTATAAAACTGTCACTATTCACAGACAATATGACTGTCACATAGAAAAAATCCCAAGCAATCTATTTAAAAAAAATAAAAGCTCCTAGAAAAAAATGAATGAATTAGCATGGACGTGCAGTGACATGCAGAAATTGATCACATTTAGAAGCAAACTGCTGGGTACAAAACACTTAAAACATCATTAAAATCACGCTCCCGAAACACGAGAATAAAGCTGATGTTAAAGACGTGCTTGCTCTCTATGCTGAACACTATAGGCCTTGATTTTTTAAAAAAATAATAGATTTATATAAATGGAAAAACAGTCTGTTTATGGACTGGAATACACAATGTAGTTAAGGTCTTAATCCTCTCCAAATTCATCTATACTGCTACTGCTTCTAAGTCACTTCAGTCATTTCCGACTCTGTGCAACCCCATAAACGGCAGCCCACCAGGCTCCCCCATCCCTAGGATTCTCCAGGCAAGAACACTAGAGTGGGTTGCCATTTCCTTCTCCAATGCATGAAAGTGAAAAGTGAAAGTGAAGTCGCTCAGTCGTGTCCGACTCTTCACGACCCCATGGACTGCAGCCTACCAGGCTCTTCTGTCCATGAGATTTTCCAGGCAAGAGTACTGGAGTGGGTGCCATCACAGATGCTGTTTAATACAATTGCAATCAGAATCCCAGCAGGATTTTTGTAGGTATAGGCAAACTGATTGTTAAATTTCAACCTGTGAAATTCACTTTAAAAATGAAATGAAAAGTTATAGATTGGGAGAAAATATTTTCATCCACACAGTGGAATACTACTCAGTAATAAAAGTATAAGAACTACTGATACAAGCTGGATGGATCTCAGAGGCCTTGTGCTGAGTTTAAAAAGCTAGCTTCAAAAGGCCACACACTTGTGCTTGTGTTTACATGTTATTCTGAAAAAGATGAAAATAAAGGAATAGATCAGTGGTTGCCTGGGGTTAGGGGTTGCAAAGGGGTTTCATTATGAAGGGGCAACACTCAGAACTATCTGAAGGGGTGGGGCTGTTTGTTCGTATCCTGATTGTGGTGGCGGTCACAAGACACTACACAGGCCCGAAGACCCACAGACTCTACACCAAGATAAAGAGGTGAACTGCATGCTAATTGGGAAAATAGCAACATAAAGAAAAACAAAAGAAAAAAGTCACAAGACGAATGCTGAATCACAAACACTTGGTTTTCAAACATCTTGCCTCTAGGGTTGCTTTTACAATCCACAATATTGTTCTTGGCACCACCAGCCCCTGAGAAAGGCTAAGGTGCCAGCAGTGCCTCCAACACTTGGTATTGATTTATCAGTTCAGTACTGAACAAATATTTGTTGACCTAAGTATCTTCCTGGCGTGCTGGATACATCCATAAGCTAAACAAAGTAAAACCCATACCTGATAAGTGAGAAGGGTATAGACAATAAAGGTAAACATAATAAATCGGTAAATGACAAATAATAAAAATTACTATTGCTATATAAGTTTTACTGTAAGTGGTATTGTAAAATATAGACTAAATACATGTCATATATTATTACATGGTATACTTACTAATTAATAGGATATAAAAAAGAAATTACATATTATGAACAAAGGTGGTAAATGTTATGCAAAAAACAGAAAAAAGAGAAACAATTTAGGACATTGGGTGTAAGAGGGAGAAAACTGACAATTTTAACAACTTGGGTGGTAGAGTTGGCTTCTTTGGAAAGGTAACACTTGGATGGCCTTGACAAAGGGGATGCAGATATCCAGAGGAAACGCATTTTAAGCAGAGGATAGCCAGGGCAAAAGCCCCCAAAGCGGGCGTATGTCTGACCTGTTCGAGGAGCAGCAAGGAAGCCCACGTTATTCCTCCGATACTAAAGCCACACAAAGAAAAGAAAACCACAGACCAATATGCCTCATTAATATACATGCAAAAAACCCTCAACAAAAACTAGCAAAACGAATCCAACAGCCTAGGACTACATACCATGATTCAGTGGGATTCATCCCAGGAAAGCAAGAGTGGTTCAGCACTAAAAAACAGTCAGTGCGGTACACCACATTAATAGACAAAGGAAAAAAGGACCACCTCAAATGACAGAGAAAAACACTTGACTATATTCCATACCCTTTCATGATTTAAAAAGACACCTGACCCAATGTCCTGCCCACCTTCTCCAGACCCATACTGTGGACTGGCTGGCCTAGAAGTACGTCATCCATCCCAGGTGGAAGGATCTGGGAAATACTGGAGACGACCAGCATGATTCATCACCATGGCACCTGCCATTTATTGAGCTCTACTGCAGTGTGTGTGTGTGTGTGTGTGTGTGTGTGTGTGATGCACGCTATGAGGGGGGTGGTGTGTGTGTTTCACAGGTATTATATATTCTGCAGTTTGGAAGTCACAGTATATATTTGGTATTTATATAATACATATCTTCTATTTTGTAAAAAATGTTACTGCATCATAGTTATATAGATTAACTAATGTTTCTGAGGACTTCCCTGGTGGTTCAGATGGAAAAGAATCTGTCTGCAATGGGGGAGATCAGGGTTTGGTCCCTGAGTTGGGACAATCCTCTGAAGAAGGAAATGGCAACCCCCTCCAGTATTCTTGCCTGGAGAGTTCCTTGGACAGAGGAGCCTGGTGAGCTACATACAGTTCATGGGGTCGTAAAGCGTCGGACACGGCTGAGCGACTGACACACACACGCCCTCAATGCTTCTGAAGAGCAAAGCCCAGTCTCTGGGCACAGATGCTCAGTAAACAGCAGCCGTGGTCACTGCGCATAAAGGCAGCATCATCTCCAGTGCTCACCTCGCAACAGAGCATGTGGACACTCTCACTACCCGCCATTCAAACTGAGAAATCAAGGCACAGTGCGAGGAGGGCAGGGTCTCCAGGAGCGCGGCCACTGAGGCGTAGGACACACAGGCCTGAGCCCAAGGCCCGCAGCTTCCGTCTTCCTCCTGGAGACCGCTGTACAGACCCAGCTGAGCCCAGTCGCTTGCCCAGGGGCATGCCAAGCGTTGGTGGAGGGCACAGGTGAGCATCCTGTCCCCGTGTCCAGCCCACTGCCCTGTCCTTTACCCCACAGACTCTCAGAGGAGGCTGGGGTTGCACTTCCTCTTTTCTAACCATTAGGGGAGGTCAAGGGTGATACATTTATTTTAATGAGAAAAAATTGTTCTATTTATGAAATCTGACTCTCATACATTTAAAAATCACTCACTGTAAAATCAGGATGACATTTGACACAGGAGTAATCTATAAAGAATCAGGCCTGATGCCATCTACAAGTTAGTGCCCAACCTTAAACTGCAGGCTATTGTGTCAGAACATTTAGCAGATCATCCCTATTATTGTGGGAGCATCCAGAGAGAGCAGGACAAATACCCACACACACGCGCGCAGAGGCTCTGAAGGCAGGCACCCGCACCGTGGTGCTGCGAAACGCTCCCTTTGTTTTTCTTGCTTCAGGGAAACATTCATACTGCACAAAGCTTCCTGTGCTCACCCCACCAGGAGAGACCCACACATCTGCGTCTCTGAAGGCGGGTGAACGGGATCACATAGAGGAGGCGGGGTTAGTCACTCAGTCGTGTCCAACTCTGACTCCATGGACCACAGCCCACCAGGCTCCTCTGTCCATGCGATTCTTCAGGCAAAAATAGTCCAGGGAGAGGAGCCAGAACCAGGGGCACAGGCAGTGCTGGGGCCCGGGCCCCGCCACGGCCACGGCCATGGCCGCCGAGCCTGTAGCTTCAGCTGGGTGCAGTGACGGAGGTGGCACGTGGGTCACAGGCCTCCAGCCCAGCGGCACCCGCGGCCACGGGAGCCGGGCAGCCACGGGAGCTGGGCGGCCACAGGGAGCTGGGCGAGCACAGCAGCGGGACCCACATGCTGGCCCCTCCAGCCTCAGCGGCGCCCGCGGCCACGGCTCACCCCTCCCAGCAGCAGCGCTGATGAACGCGGCAACCTCGGAGCAGTGAAGACACCAGCAACCCTGGCACCCCCCACCCACAGCGGCAGCAACTCCCACGACCCAGGTGACCCCAGACGTGGGGTGCCTGCAATGCCAGGGCCCCAGGCAGAGGTACCAGTGGCAGTGGCAGCCCGGCAGCACTGGGGGCACCAGCCGCCCCGGAGGAAGGGCAGGGACGGGGAGACCACAGGGCCGCCCAGGCAGAGCTGCTGCAGGGAAGGGCTGGTCTTCAAACGCAGCCAGAGGCCACCAAGAGAAGCCCGAGACTCGGGCTACAGCGCCACCTGCTGAAAAGCAAGAGAAAGGCTTTCTAACGGAACCTGAAGACTCAAAGTAAGCAAAGCTTCACCTAAAGAAGACAGACACTTCCTCCTTCAAATGCACCGGCAGAGGAACAACTCAAAAAGCACCAGTAAAAAACAGAGAAACACAGCATCACAGGAAGAAAATAGCAACTCTCCAGAAACTAAACTTAAAGCCTCAGAAGACTGTGCTCTAACCGACAGAATTCAGAATAGCTGTCACGGAGAAAACTCAATTCACTACGAGAACACTCAGGAAGGCAACTCAGTGAGTCAAGAGTAAAATTAATAAACAGAAGGAATACTTTACCAAAGAGACCACAACTCGTAAAAAGAACCAGTGGAAATTCTGGAGCTGAACAGCCCAATAAATGAGACGAAGAATGGATTAGAAAGCACAGCATATGGAAGAGAGAATCGGAGAGCTCAGAGTTAGAAATCCAGAAATGATCTGGTTAAAAGAAGTAAGAAGATACTATTCTTAATGAAACTCTACAAGGATTATCCAATTTGATTAGAAAAGGCAACTTAGAGATAATGATAAGGAGAAGAGAGATTACTTAAAGGAACAACAGCTGAGAGCTTTCCAAATCTGGGAAGAAACTGGATATATAAATCCATAAAACTAATAGAACTCCCAATTATTTCAATGCAAAAAGATCTTCTCCAAGACACTTTACATTAAAAATGTCAAAAGTCAGTGATCAAGAATTTTAAAGATGATCGGGAAGAAAAACAAAAGACAGTAACGTACAAGTTACCCCCTTTAGGTTATTATGTTTCTCAGCAGAAATGCTATAGGCCAGGAGAGAGTGGAATAATATATTCAATATATAGAAAGATTAAAACTGTCAACCAAGAATACTCTACCCAGAAAAATTATCCTACAGATATGAAGAAGAAATAGTGTTTCCTAGACAAACAAAAGCAGAGAGAGTTCATCGCTACTAGACCTGCCTGATAAGAATTGTTGAAAGGAGCTCTTCTACCTGAAACAAAGGAGCAAAATCCCCCAAACTTTGTGTAGATAATAGACAGAATCAGAGAGCTGTAACTCTGTATCAGAATAAGTTGTAAGCAATTAGAGCATAGAGGTCAAAAGGGGATAAAAGCATTTTTTTAAAAAGCTACTTCAATTTGGTAATAAGCTCACAACACAAAAGGGAATAATTTGTGGCAACAAAACTAAAAGGGAAGAATAAACAGATAAAAGCTGTACAAGCAAATGAAGATGACAGCTTCTCAGTAGAAAAAGAACTATGTAACCTATGAAGTGGGTTCCCCAGGTGGCACATTGGAAAGGAATTTGCCTGCCAGCACCGGAGATACGAGAGACACAGGTTCAATCCCTGGGCTGGGAAGATCCCCCGGAACGGGAAAATGGCAACTCACTCCAGTGTTCTTGCCTGGAAAATTCCATGCACAGAGGAGCCTGGAGGGCTACCGCCCACAGGATCACAGAGTCAGACACCACTGAGCAACTCAGCACACACACAGCACAGCGGCCTGTGGAGCACTTTATGCAAAGCACACTGAGCCAGGGCACTGGCATCCAGAGCAGAGACGGAGACGCGAGCAGCAGGAAATCCAGGAAAGGGCCACACAGAACCGCCAAGCGGAAATGGCAGAAGCAAGGGAAAAGAAACGATGAAGGTGCAGAGCAACCAGGAAACACAGGCAGAATGGCAATACTGAGACTGTGCCTACCAGTAATCCCCCTAAATGAAAACGGACTGAATCCACCAACTGAAAGACTGAGTGGCTGGGGGGATTAAGCCACAAGACTCAACTATAAGCTGTCTCCAGGAGACTCATCTCAGCTCTAAAGACAGATAGAGGTTCAAAGGGAAGATATGGAAAATTACACTCTAGGCAAATGGCAGCAAAAACAAACAAACAAAAAACAGCAAGTATAGCCATACTCATAGCCAATAAAATAGACTTCAAGCCAAAAAAGATAACAAGAGAGAAAATGGGGATAATCCCTCCAGGAGACATGGCATGTGTTAATATATATGGACCTAACATAGGAATACCAGCATATACGAAGCAATTTGAAGTAACCTAAAGGGAGAAATTGACAGCAACATAAGAACAGCAGGCGACTTTAATACCCCCACCTACATCAACAGTTAGATTATTTGGACAGAAATTCGATAAGGAAACACAGGGCTTAAGGGAAACATTAGAGTAGACAGACTTAAATAAATACAGAACTTTCCATCCGAAATCAGCAGAACACACATTCTTTTCGGGCGCACATAAAAATTCTCCAGGATGGACTATAGGTTGGGACACAAGTCTCAATAACTTTAAGAATGAAATCATATCAAGCATATTTCCAACCACCTGTATGAAACTACAAGTCGATTACAAGCGAGAGGATGGGAAAATCACAATGTGTAGAGACTAAACAACACGGTACTGAAGAAATCAAAGGAGAAATAAAAAACTACCTGAAGACAAATTCAAGTGAAAATATGCCACACCGAAATCTCTGTGACGCACAAAAGCAGTTCTAAGAGGGAAGTTTACAGCAACACAGGCTTACCCCCAGAAATAAGAAAAATCTCAGAGAAACAGTCTAAGCTCACACCTGAGGAAGCAGAAAAGAAGAAGAAGCAAAGCCCCGAGTCAGTAGAAGGAAGGAAATAAAAAGCAAAAACAGCTGGTGGAAATAAATTAGAGACTAAAGAGACAATAGCATGAAACTAAAACCTGGTTCTTTGAAAAGACAAGCAAAATTGACAAATTTTTAGCTAGACTCACCAAGATAAAAAGAGAGACGGCTCACATAAAATCTGAAACAAGAGAAATTATAACAGATATCACAGAAATACAAAGGATTGTAAGAGAGCACTCTGAACTGCTTCACATCAACAAATTAGACAGCCTAAAGGAAATGGTTAACATCTTAGAACAAACAACTGTCTAAGACTGATTCAAGGAGAAACAGACAATCGGAATAGACTGATCACTACTGATGACTGAAACAGTAATCAAAAATATCCCAGAAAACAGAAGCCCAGGGTCAGACACCTGGCAGATTCTACCAAACATTAAAGAAGGATATCAAGCAAAACACTGAAGACAAGAGGAGGCTTCCTAACTCACTTTATGAGGCCAGCAGTACCATGATCCCAAAACCAGACAAGAACAAAACAAAAAAAGAAAATTATAGGCCAATGTCTTTGGTAAACGTAGATGCAAAAATTCTCAACAAAATAGTGGCAAACTAAAAGCAACAGTATACTGAAAGGATTAAACGCCATCATCATTGGGATTTATCCTAAGGATACAAGTGTGAGTCCACATCCACAAACCCGTCACTATGATACACCATATAAACAAAAAGATACACATCAGATGAATATCTCAGCAGACGCAGGAAAAGCATCTGACAAGATTCAATGTCCATTTGTGATTTTTAAAGCTCTCAATAAAATGAGTAAAGGTCATAGATAACTTATATGTCAAATCCAGTTAACATCTTACTGAACAGTGGAAAGCAAAGCATGTTCTCTTAGATAGAAACAACTTCACCCCCCTCACCACTCTTATTTACTATAGTATTGGAAGAATTAATGTTGTTAAAATTTCCATATTACCAAAAGCAATCTACAGCTTCAGTGCAATTCCTATCAACATTTCAACAATATTTTTCACAGAAATAGAATGTACAAGTTCTAAAATTTGTAGGGAACCACAGAAGGCCTTGAATACCCAAAGCAATTCTGAGAAAGAAAGGACAAAGCTGAAGGTGTCACACTCTCTAATTTCAAATTATACTGCAAAGCTATAGTAATCAAAACATATATAAAGAGCTCATGCCACTCCAGTACCCTTGCCTGGAAAATCCCATGGATGGAAGAGCCTGGTGGGCTGCAGTCCATGGGGTCGCCAAGAGTCAGACATGACTGAGCAACTTCTTTCACTTTTCACTTTCATGCATTGGAGAAGGAAATGACAACCCACTCCAGTGTTCTTGCCTGGAGAATCCCAGGGATGGCAGAGTCTGGTGGGCTGCCATCTCTGGGGTCGCACAGGGTCGGACACGACTGAAACGACTTAGCAGCAGCAGCAGCAGCAGCAGGATGCAGCTCAACAACAAAAGAACAATTTTTTTAAATGGACAGAACATTCCAAAGATTACACACAGATGGCCAACAGGCACCTGAAAAAATGTCCAACATTACTAATTATTAGGAAAATGCAAGGCAAAATCACAATAAGAAATAACCGTGTGCCCAATAGGGTGGCTATTATTTAAAAAAAAAAAGGCAATAATGAGTATCTGCGAGGGTACAGAGAAAAGGAACCCTCATACACTGTTGGTGGGAATGTAAATAAACATCATGGAGATTGTGCAAAAAATTAAGAACAGAACCACCATATGGTCCAACTACTCTGCTCTTGGGTATTTATGCAAAGGATATGAACACATTAATTCAAAGAGATATATGCACTGTTAACGCTCACTGCAACTTTATTTATGATAGCCGAGATAAGGAAATGATCTGAGTGCCCATCAACAGATCAGTGGATAAGAAGATGTGATACACAGGCACGCACACAGTGGGTTACTACACAGCCAGAAAAATGCGAACTCGAGCCATTTACAATATAAATCGCCCTCAAGGGTGTTATGTTACTTGACATGTCAGATGGAAAAGACAGCGTATGATTTCACTCATATGTGGAATGTAGAAAGTACAAAAATAAGTGAATAAATCGAACAAAACAAAAACAAACCCATAGAAAGAATTCCCTGGTCCCCAGTGGCTAGACTCCACGCTTCCACTGCAGGAATCTCACTTCCCCTGGTTGAGGAACTAAGATCACATATGCTGTGCAACCAAAAAAAAAAAAAACGGAAACAAAATAAAAACATAGATACAGATAACAGGTTGGTGGTTAGAGGAAGGGAAGGAGGGTTGCAGGCGGGCAAAATGGGTGAGATGGGTCAACTGTATGGTGACGCATGGAAGCCAGAATTTTGGTGGCAGACACGCTATAGTATATGCAGAAGTCGAATTGTAATGTTGTACACATGAAACATACAGTTATAAACCAATGTCGCCTCAATTTTAACAGGTGCAGAGTCTAATAGACCTTTGTCCAAAGAAGATACACACGTAGCCAGCAAGCACGTGAGAAGACTCAATATCAATAGCCTTCAAGGAAATGAAAATCAAAAGCCCAGCAAGATACCACATCATCCCCATTAGGAGGGCTGTCGTCAAAGAGATAATGACAAGAGGCGACAAAACGATGTTCAAACTAAGCCCTCACCCACTACTAGCAAGAACATAAAACGGAGCAGGCACTCTGGACAGCGGTTTGTAGTTCCTCAAAGTGTTAAACATCGAGTTACCGTACGATTTAGTCACTCTACTGTTGGGTATCCAGCCAAGAGATACACAGACATGTATCCACAAAAATCTTGTTCCTGAATGTTCATAGCAAGATTATTCACAATAGCCCTGAAGTGAAAACAACGCAAAAGCCCATCAGCTGTTATGTGAACGTTAACTGTGGTAGATACTCTGGAATGTCACCTGTCAATAAAAAGAATTAAGTACTGATACATGCTACCGCATGGATGAACCTTGAAAACATTATGCTACATGAAAGAACCAGAAACAAAGAAACCACATACTCTACTATTCTGTTGAGATATCTAGAATAGACAAGTCAGGAAAGACAGAAAATAAATTAATGGTTGCCTGGGACTGGAGGCAGGGGTGGAAGAAATAATGGATGATGGAGTTTCTTTTTTGTGTGATAAAAATGTTCTAATCAATTGTGGTAATGATCGTATAATTCTGTGAATATATAAGAAAAACATTCAATTGTACATTTTAAATGGGCAAATTTTAGGTATATGTCTCAGTAATAAGTTATGTCTCAATAAAGAAGCTGTTCTTAAAAAAAAAAGATTAAAAAAAAAGAATAAATTTTTCTCACAAGAAAACTTCAGGGTCCTGAGGGTTTCACTGGCAAGTTCTATTACATAGCCAAGAGGGAACACCGCCCAGCTGATTCAGCCAGCATACATTTGACAGTAAAAATAGTAAAGAAAATGTGAAAGGCTGAACTTTCTCAGAAACAAAAAATATTTTTAAAAAGTCAGCAAATCACATCTAGCAATAATTTATATCATGAGCAAATTCTGAAGGAAGGGAAGGTCAGAAAACAAATTGATTTACCAGATTAACCAATGCAACCAGGACAATCAGGATTATCACAGTGGTTGGAAAATTGACATCCAACCCCTCACCACCAGCTCCCAGTCCTGATGTCTGGCTGACACACTCGGTGCTCACTTTGGATAAACACGTGCAGTGTCTTTCAGAAGAGGATCCTGTGGTGTTAAGGGCCACGTGACCTGGAGAGGTGGCAGGCAGGATAGTTTACTGCAATATTAATCTTCGTCTTATCATCGACGCTTCAGAGGAATGAAAAAAAAAGAGACTAACTATCCTGCTGCTTTGCTCTTTCATTTTCCCCCTCCTGATCCAAGGCAGGTGGGCGGTTCTTTGTGCTCCCTCAGTTTAGTGGAATTCTGTGTTACAGGAATGAAAGTGAAAAGTTGTTTATCAAAGTCGGGCCCTTGAGAGCAGCCTGCAGAAGAGACGTCCTCGTTAGGGGAAATCGCAGCAGCAAGAAGACCAAGAGGAGTCCCGTGATTGGGAAGGATGCTATGGTTTGTGTCTCACAAGTCAAGGACATCACCCACGCCCTCGCAGTGCCCTGGCAGGCAGGAGATGCCATCTAGGAAGGCAAAGGCTCAGCACACCAAAGAGGCTGGGCCCAGGCACCTAGGCTCCGAGGCCCAGCAAAGCAGCTCTGCCCTCCGTTGCCAAGGCCAGGTAAGCTTCCCTGGTTCTCGGTGATTCATAGCATCCCCTGACCCTGAACGGAGTCAGACTGGTTTTCTGCCAGCTCTCAGGGAAGGGGGGTGAAGTTAACTTGATTTAAAGAAAAGAAAAGGCAAAGTTAACCATGTCAACGTTAACTTGATTTAAAGGAAAGAAAATCACGCTGTCGCCAGCAAAGCCCAGTGGGATCCCCAGGAACGTAAGGTGGAATCTGGGAGATGAGATGAGGTCTACCCTCTTCCTCTGTGCTTAGTCTGGTCTCACTTGTTCATCGGTTGCTGCATGCAGAGCCCCTGCCCCGGGCAGGCACTTCAGACCGGAGTTCAGAGTGCAAAACGGCTGTGCAGCACATGGCAACCCAGAGATCTGGTGCAGACGCGAGGTGCACGGTCCTCCGTTCCAGGCGGTGGCAGAGGGCCGTGTGCGGAGGCGGTGCGCCCAGCCCTGCGGTCTCCACCCCTCCCCTCTACACAGGATCCCTAAAGGCAGCCCCACCCCAGGCTTGTCCAGAGAGCAAGAGAGCTTGCATCTCTCCATTCTCTGGGAAAAGAAGAAAGGTTTCCTCTGCTTCTGAATCCAGTTCGGTCTCCTGTTGGCTTAAACGTCAGACAGGAGGACCCTTGCTGCAAATGGACTCAGGAAGGTGAGCAGCGCGTACCTTTCCGCACACCCTCTTTGCACTAGCATGTGTGGGATATGTGTCCGGGACACAGGAGACAGACACACCGAGGATAGGTTAGGGCAGCAGGCAGCAAAGCTTTACCTCTCTTCCAGGTCTGGCCACTGCTTGAAGCTTCCCTGGGGGTCACTGCCAGGTTCTGCCCTCTGAGGGTCCACTGCTAGCTCCTGCCTGGTCCTCGGGGCATCCTTCAGGTCCCTGCGCAGGTGGAGGGTGCCTCGGGCCATGCTGTCCAGAAAGCTGAGGATCTGCAGGCAGCTCTGGATCTTGGGTGGGAGCAGGCTGGCGGAGGAAAAGGCCGCACTCAGCAGATCAGCAAATGGCCTGGCCTTGGTGTCTTCCCAGGAGGGCGGAGGGGCGTCCTCTTCCTCCAGGGCCCCAAAACAGCCCAGCAAGCAGAGGTCCTCGGCCAGCTTCTCAAAGAGCCCGGTCCTCCTAAAGAAGTCAGCGTTGACAGGGTCCAGGTACAGTGCAGCTGACAAAGCACAGAGGCTGTGCAGGACAAGGTCCAGGGTCTGGCTGGGGGACACTGCCCCCCACGTCTGCAGTGGGGGCTCCTGGAGAGACCCCTCCAGGTCAGAGAGAAGGGACAGCAGCCCGTTGAACCCACTGGAGACTCTGAAAGCAGCGCGGCCTTTGGGGGTCTCCAGGATCCGGAGCAGAGACTGAAACCAATGAGATAAAAGTGAGTGAGGTCCAGGCAGCAGGCCTTTACCACTGAGCTCGGGCCCGCCACTGCCCAGCATTCCTGGTGCTCCTCCAGGATCCGTGCCAGAGGACGAGAGCGCTGCCCGCGGGCAGTTCTGAAATATCGGGAGGTCTGTACTGTTCCTCTTTATTTTAGTTTTGAGTTGCCCCTCCGTGTCTTTGTCCAAATGGTTGCTCTTAAAGCCTATGCTGCTTTATAGGGTTGATCTCCTGTCTTATATCTCAAGTGCATCTCTCTCCACAAACCTTTCTCTGACCCCTCACTTATACTCATCCCAGGCTGAGAGCTCATACCTCTAACTCCTCAGTCAGAACTCTCACCATCCTGCATGGAAGCTATTTGAAAATTGTCGCAGCCTTCCTCTAGTTTGAAGTGACATGAAATCAGGCTTGTTCGCTGCTGTGGATTGTGGTACCTCCTTAATAACTACTTGCTAAACTCATGGAATCAACGATTTTCTGTATTGCAAAAGGAAACAGTGAAATCTGCACAAAGCAGTTTATTACTATTTACCTTCCTCCGTGTGCAAGCACAGGTATTTTTAATAAAGGGAAGGTAGTCAAACAAATCTGCTTAAAAGCTAGTGTACCACAGTCCACAGCGGCGAACAAGCCTGCTTTCCCGTCACTTCAAACTAGAGGAAGGCTGCGACAGTTCTCAAAAGGGAGTTAAGGTGAAGAGAAACCCTTCATGGAGGGAAACATATAGGTATAGCGTGGAGTATAGAGCATGTGTGGGGTTTAGGCTGTTACAATGCACATGCTGGAATCTACCTTTGCAAGACGGCTGAGGTCTTTCTGGACATCCAGACTTTTAATCCCTCTGGAATCAGACACTTACTTACATTTCCAACGCACCATTCTTTGGTACCCATGATATACCCTAGGTGTTCAGTAAATGTTTTAGAAGGAAAGAAGGACTGCACTTCAGAAGTTCTCATTCTGGGCTAAAGTCCTAGACCCAGCAGTGGAGAATGGATGGATGATTTTAGATAAATATAGAAAGCCTCTAGATTTTGGCATTTAGTTGTTCACTATTTGTGAAAATTGAATGGGACTCCAGCAAACACCCAGGTTTCTTAAGCATGTTTCCCAGAAAATGCCCAGTTTCTGCAGCTTTGCCAGCAGGTGCTGGAGGAACATTTGAGTTGTTTCATCCTTTACGATGTTTAGCGCTCTAGAGACACAGGAAAGAGACTTTTCTTGGCAGACACAACTTAAAGTCAATATCAGGATGCTTGAAATAAGGTTCAAAGAGAAAAACATAAGGAAAAAAAAAGTTCATAATTTGGGAGAGATAGGTGAAACTGTGTCTTAAATGCATGGTTTAGGGTGATAGTCTGTGGCATAATACATGAAAATCCAGTGACAAAGAGAAAATTGAGGGGTCAGAAAAGGGAGCGAAGGAACTAGACCTCTAAATTCTCATACAGAGAAAGTCAAATAGAAACTCAGTAAAGTTACAGGTAAATATGAAATATGAAGTCATGTACTTTGCGGGGGAAAGTAATTTTCTAGTTCTATCTCTAAAATGCTAGTAACTTCAACCTAACACTAGTGTTTATCTGAAACACTATAATGTGTACCACTAGAACCCATATTTTGTTATCCAAGATTATATTCTGTTACAAGAAGCTTGAACTCCTTGGCAGACGGTGAACCCAGGCATGGGGTAGGAAAGCGTGAAATGAGCCGGAACGAAGCTGATGCCCACAAGCCAAGGACTCTTTTAAAGACGGAGGGAAATGATGACCCAGAAGCTGCTTAAAGTGTTCCCACTGCCCCGTCAATGACATTTCAAGTAAACAAAATGAAGATTGTAGAAACTAGGAGAATCTATAAAGGCCAAAGGTCATGATTATGCTCAAAATGGACAAATTATCATATAGAGTGAGGTAGAAAGATTCATCTCTACCAATATGGGTCAATTGATCTTTTCCCAGTGATAGGAAAAGGAAATGCATGACTTATGGTGGTTAGATCAATGATTGCCCACCACAGCTCTGGGGGGCGGCTGTGGGGAAATTGAATTACTTTGTTCTTTAAAAGAAACTCAGCATCAGAGTCACCCACTAACACGGGATCAAATCAGAGTCATGGGATATGGTTCAGGGAAATGGACTTTCCAGACTGTCCGACAGACAGAGGGAAATTGAAACACAAAGGCCTAGTGTTTCCAGTGACAGCTGCTTTCTCCTCCTAAGTGAGGATATGACTTAACTACTGCTGTTGCTGTTTAGCCACTAAGTCACGTCCGACTCTTTTCGCAACCCCATGGGCGGTAGCCTGACATGCTCCTCCCTCCATGGGATGTCTCAGGCGAGAGTACTGGAGCAGGCTGCCATTCCCTTTTCCAGGGGAGCTTCCTGACTCAGGGATCAAATCTGTGTCCGCTGCTTTGGCGGGCAGATTCTTCACCGCTGAGCCAGCAGGGCAGCCCAGCCACTTGTGTGTTTGGCTAAAAACTCAGGAAAGGGTGCATTCATAGAGAGGTCCTTAAAGAGAAGATTATATGTAGACTGTTAGAACAGATTCTCCAGGATAGTAATGTTGGTGAATGTAAAAGCTTATGGTTTAGCAGCACGGAGTCCCCTAGACTAGGCAGGGCCTTTCTCTCAATACAGAGCATCACCACAGCTGCCTTCCCAAAACCCCACCCCCAGCCCCAGGATTCTGGGGACAGTCCGCTGTGCCTGCCTTGAATGAGCAACTCACCCTGGACAGAATTAATGTTTCTGCACCGAGGTGGAAGCGCGCTCTAACCTCCAAGCATGCAGAGTGACAGCGGTCTCCTCCTGCCATCTGACACCCCACACGAAAGGCTGACTGACCATTAGCATGGGTCAGTGCGGTTCAGCACTGTTGGCTCAACCTGTCTCAATGTGACTAGCGCCATGAAAAATATAAAGTGCCGATACACCAAGATATCTGAGGCTCTAGGGTGTTAAACATGTGAGTGCTTTCAGTAACTCTGAAAACCACTATTACGTTATTCAGGGCAAATGGAATGAATGGAAGTCTTCTGTTCATCACATGACACTTGACAAAATAAACACCCCAAAGAGAGAATGACTAACAAATAAAACTTATCAGATTATAAGCAATTGTCTGAGTGCTAGATGACCACCAAAACTCCCCTCTTCCCTTAAGAAACCACCTTCCAATTGTCCAGTTTTATACCAAATATTGCTCATCAGATCTCCGTCATTCCGAGTGCTGAGGGCAGATATTTTAAAAGGAGAGCATCACAATAATAGCCATCCTTATGATCTGTGTCTCTCAGAGGGTCTATCCCCTTAATTCCTAGATGGCACTTCTCTCCTCCTATAGGGAGGAGAGGGGGAGGAATGGCTGTCCTTAATTGTTGCTTTGTTTGATTTATTAAATTCCGAGTCATTATCTAAAATGGGGGTAATGTCGTTAGAGCTCCAGCTCCTCTATTATTTCTTGGGATGGGGTTAATTTCATATTTGCAGAGTCATAAAGTAAAGAGTCCAAAATCTAATTACAGAGACTTAATTTCATAGCAACTAAAGAGAAACATTTCTATCATAAAGGAAAATAAATACTGCGCTACTTCGGGAAGCGATTTGTCAGGAACTGGGGGCCTAGGAGGAGGGTCTCCATTACTGTCATTCAACTTTGCATGACAATGCATCACCAGGCTCGCAAGTCTGCGGAAGGGAGTAAATTTAATCAGCTGAAGTCAAAGTAATCAGGCTAGGGTTGACACATTTCAGGAAAGGTCAGCGTTAAGCACATTTTCTCCTCCTTAACTCAGTTACCATGTCATCGTCTCTGAGTTAGTATTCCTCCAGCTTGAATCTATACAATGGATGTCTGCTGCAAAGCGCTAACTATGTTAAGACTAACAGGATTTATTTCCATCCTATTATTTGTTATTCCTCATAATTTTCCATGTGTCATGCTGGAAAACGGGTGAGGTAATGCAATTAAGCTCAGGGTTGAACAGCTAAATGTATATTAGCAAATCAATCTGAATTTGTGCATAACCCAATCATGGTCCCGCTGGCCGTGGAGAGGAAATTCATTTGCCTACATTATTCCTTAACTCGGTTATCGTTTGCCAGAATTAGGTGGTGAAGCCACATGTCCTTCTGTATTGGTATGGAAGCACCGCTGGACTTTTGGAAGCAACTGCCTTAAGTCACACGTTTCTGGAGGAATGTTCTCCTCCAGAGCAGCTGGCTAAGCCTCAGGGAAGGGAAGTGCGGGTGGCACCATGATGTGAACATACTTCAGAGATGGCAAACCTTGGTCAGGTGGTGGGGCGGAGGGTCCGGCCTCTGAGGCCCCCACATTCCATCGCTTCCCCTTCTTTCTACATCTGACCCACTTGGCAGGGACAATGCAGGCATACTCTCAACCACCAGAAAGGGAAATCTAGCCAGAACCAATTTCACATCTTCGTTTCCCAAGGGGGTTTCCAAAGCGATTTAAAACAAAGGCCTGTCTCACATCAGATTCCAGCAGATGTTGGCTAGCTGCCCCCTCGATGGTGGGCAAGGCTGGAACAGGCTCTGGGGCCCAGTCCTTCCCCACGACCCCCCAGAGCTTCAGTGGGTTATTAGCCTGGTCCCAGAAATGCCAGGGAGGCTCCAGGCACCCTCCTCGCTGCCCAGCAGTGACTTGGCGGCCAGGAAGAACACTGCACGTTGAGCACAGGGTGAAAGTGGAAATCGCCCAGCCATGTCTGACTCTCTGCCTCCCCAAGGACTATGCAGTCCATGGAATTCTGCAGGCCAGACTACTGGAGTGGGTAGCCTATCCCTCCTACAGAGGATCTTCCCAACCCAAGAATCAAACCAGGCTCTCCCGCATTGCAGGTGGATTCTTTACTGACTGAGCTATGGGGGAAGCGCAGAGCATGGCTGTGTTAAAAAAAGTCACACAGCATTCATCCCTGATGTGCTCTCTTGATAGTGTGATGCTGAAATTATACTGAATCTGTGAAACACCACGGCTTCACATGGCTAATTCTGGAAATTCGGTCCTACTCCCCAAGGTCTGACACTCCAGTATGGCGCCTCTGGGCTGTCGGGTAAACAAAAGGAACTTTGGAGCAAAGCAGAGAGCTTTTCTGTAGTAGACACAAAAATACTGTACTCTCCAAAACTTTCCTCTCCGTGGATCTGTTTGACTATACATGTGAAAATGCCAGATACAGTTAGGGATTCCGATTATTCATCCAAGAGAAAATCAAAGTCCAGACTGCCTTGCCCTCTGCCTTCCCTGTCCCTCATTCGAATTAAGTTGAACAGAGACATATGAGAAAAAAAATTCAACAAAGAGCATGGTGAAGAGAAAAGATCACCAAATTTTTAGTCACTAATCTTAGATTCAAATTCAGCTTCACCTTTGAGTATTAGAATCTCTCCGGGCCCGTCTCTACTGCCACATCAGGACTGGACCAAATGAAGCTTTCCAGCTATAAACTCTCATTAATTCTTGCTGTCTCTCTCCCCTAATCTCCCCTCTACATGCTCCCCTTCAGACCTGTTACTTCACATAACCGTGGAACTCCAGTATCTTTCCAAAGACCTTTAGCTTTCCTTTTTCGCTCCATCACCTTCACTGAGGTTTTGACTCTGTGATGAAGTCACTGCTCTGGTTCTTATCGTCTATGAAACGCACGGCAACTGCAGGCAAAACGCCACCTCTGGATGGGCTTCCCATGACACATCGGCTGTGCTGAGCCCCACGGGCTTAGGCCATCAGACGACACGAATACCGCTACATCAGAGCCTGACACTGGCTTTGCTGAGAAATTAAGGTGGTAAAATAAACTGAATGTCATTCTCTCACTGTTCAAATGGTTTTATACTGAGATCAGCTCAGTTCAGGTCAGTTCTCTCAGTCGTGTCCGACTCTTTGTGACCCCATGAATCGCAGCACGCCAGGCCTCCCTGTCCATCACCACTCCCGGAGTTCGCTCAAACTCATGTCCATCGAGTCAGTGATGCCATCTACCCATCTCATCCTCTGTCGTCCCTTTCTCCTCCTGTCCCCAATCCCTCCCAGCATCAGGGTCTTTTCCAATGAGTCAACTCTTGGCATGAGGTGGCCAAAGTATTGGAGTTTCAGCTTTAGCATCAGGCCTTCCAATGAACACCCAGGGCTGATCTCCTTCAGAATGGACTGGTTGGATCTCCTTGCAGGCCAAGGGACTCTCAAGAGTCTTCTCCAACACCACAGTTCAAAAGCATCAATTCTTCAGCACTCATCTTTCTTCACAGTCCCAACTCTCACATCCATACATGACCACTGGAAAAACCATAGCCTTGACTAGACAGACCTTTGTTGGCAAAGCAATGTCTCTGTTTTTTAATATACTATCTAGGTTGGTCATAACTTTCCTTTCAAGGAGTAGGTATCTTTTAATTTCATGGCTGCAGTCACCATCTGCAGTGATTTTGGAGCCCCCCAAAATAAAATCTGACACTGTTTCCACTGTTTCCCATCTATTTTCCATGAAGTGATGAGACCAGATGCCATGATCTTCGTTTTCTGAATGTTGAGCTTTAAGCCCACTTTTTCACTCTCCACTTTCACTTTCATCAAGAGGCTTTTTAGTTCCTCTTCACTTTCTGCCATAAGGGTGGTGTCATCTCATAGCTAACTATGGTTGAGGGTTTTAATTTGGAAGTGAGAGCAACTTTGTATTATACGAAATTCACCAGTGGTCCAGGATAACATGGTAATGAAACAGGAGTGTGTTTTGCATACAGGGTTCTTTTGCACCAGAAGTGACAGGTCCCAAGTCAGTTCCCTGAGAGATATTTGCATTTCAGTCTGCTCTTCTCTTAAACAGCCATAAATGAAAGACAGAGGATTTTTGTTAAAGGTATAAGCCCCCACAGACAAAAGAAATGGAAAAGCAGGAACAGAAACAAAATTGTGAGAGCTGTAAGGCTGATGATACTTCTTATCATCTTTTAACTATTTTAAGACAATTTGATGATGGTTAACAATATTATAAAAATATATACACACGCTTTTCTTTGCTGTCCAAAGGTGACACCCGAGTTTGACTTCTCCCTGTGTAACTGCCGTCCCTGCCGCTTTGACTGCCTTTGGCTCCCTCTTCCTAGTTCAGAAGCTCCCTTCTCTGTGACCCTTCCTCAAACACACGAGGCAACGCTGGTTTCTGCTTCTCTGTTCCCATGGCAACCTGCTTTCAGCATCTACCAGGACATCACCATGCTGCATCACCACAACTGCTTACTTAATATTAGTCCTAGGCTAGAGCTGCCCGTTAGCAAGGGCTGAGTTTCATTCAACCGCGTGTCAGGCCTTGCTCACGAAAGACTGGGCAGCTAGACATGGCAGCAGCGGGGCCGCCACCAACTCGGGCGCCACTTCCATAGTCTGCAGTGCGGCTGGACTACATTTCCCGGAGCCTCACGCATCCGGATGGGTCCTGCCCAAGGAAACTGGACGTGCACCAGTGCTAGGCCAGAAGAAGAACGTGCACCATTTTTTGCTCTCCCTCCCTTGCCGGCTGGCTGCATTAGATGCCCAGGTGGCAGCTGTCCCTGAGTGACTTTCCTCCCAGCTACTGACGGGACCATAGGTAAGAGGCCTCTAACGTGCCCGGCTATTGAGTAGGTGGGGTTTATTTGTGGCAGCAGCTAGTTCCACTCTACCGTTAGGATAAGTGACCAAGTGAAGGAATGAAAGTGTGGGCAAATGCCGACCACTCGCCGCGTGTCCGTAGGAAAGCCCATCACAAAGGAGGACTTGACATCACCTTCAGGAGGTCCGTTTCAGCTGTGTTTCCCCTTGAGTGGACGAGCACAGAGCGCCCACAATGATGCTCATGTACTCCTCGGTGTTGATGACTGACAGCTGCTCCAAGATGCCGAGGGAGGCTCCCCGGTAGCACTCGTCATCCAGGAAGATCTTGATGAAGGGCACCATGCCGTGGTCTTTCAGGACAACTGGGGACCAGACAGACAGTATTGCTAGAGTGATGGGTATCTTGGGACCTTAGTTTCAATTATAAGGACAGCTTTTCTTTACAATTTCCAAGTTTGTTTGGCTACATATGTATATGTTTTTTTCCACCCATTAGAAACTTTTTTTTTCAAAATCAATACTTACTGTTAAAATAAGGAGAGGAATAGAGAAACTATGGAGCTGAGAATTAAAAAGAAAACTGCTTTCTTCTCCAGTGAGAATTCTGCTTTTGAAACCACCTTCCCCCTTTTCTAAGTAATATAAACTTTAATTGGATGTACCTCTGACATTTATTTCCACATAATTCCCTAATTCAGGGCCAATGGCAAATCTCATCTTATCAGTTCTTATCTCTGCCTAAAGTCTTGTTCAAAGCAAGCCAGAATTTAAGAATGTATTTAATTCATAAGCAGTTTCTTGGGATGGTGGGGGAGCAGAATCAAAGAAATTTGGCTAACGGTATGTTTTTTGTTTAAAAGTAATCCTAAGAATTTCTTCCCCGGGGTTAACCTTTGGAGTAATTACATGTAGAATAAGAACCAGGAAGTAACTGGATCATTCAAATGGCATGATGTGGATTTGAGCTGGTCAGCTCCATGAAGCAGAATTTCCCAGTTATGGGCCAGGTGTTCCTTACATGGAATCACCTAGACGGCCTTTTAAAAGTAGATTTCTGGGCTCTATCTTGACCTGATAATTAGATCTCTGGGAGGGAACCTAGGAATATGCATCTCCCTTTTAACCAGAACCTCCAGGAAATCTTTTACAGTCTCACGTTAGAGACACTCTACTGTAATGAAATAGTCATTCACGTTTGGCATAGTTGACCTGTGAGGCCCCAAGTAAAGATGCACCAGATCACCAAAGACATTCATGTCACCTTGCTGACGCATCTGCTTTATGTGTAACATACATGCACATATTTTACACATGTATTTTTAAACATGGGAGCCACGTGATCTCAGGAAGCTAAAAAAATTTTTTTAATGAATGAAGCTCTTAAATCCATCATGGGCTAGAAGCACATCAAATTATATCTGTTAAAAATGAGGACAATATTTTATAATTTGAATCTTTTTATAAAAGCATCTATAGTCAGTACAGCAGGATATTAAAAGGCTTTACTGGAGGGAAATGGGGTTTCTGTGGTCTCGTAAATTCAAGATGACTCTTTGACTCACAACCTTATTTTGCAACCGAAACAGTAAAAAGTGTCAACTGGTGTGTCCAGCAACTTTCTGATGGTCACATGACACGGAGCAGTGAGTGGACATCAGCCACAGTCATCGCGTGGGCCCCTCTTTGGATATCGCCTTGAACACTGACACGGATCATCAGGAAGTAGTCAGTGTTCCCCCAAGCAGTCACAGTGTCAGTTTGGAACCGTTCTCACCTGCATTCCTAACTGACCCTTTCAGAAGCGTGACCACAGTTTTCAGCATCACACAAGTCAGTTCTCTTTCTGTATCTTGAACTCCAGGACTAATCTCTTTTTTTCCTGCCATATTTAAGAAACAGTGAACAGAAAATGTTAAGCACATGGGCTATGGCCCCAAATCTCCAGTTCCGCCACTTCTCTACCCTCTCTGTTGTCGTTGCTCAGTCACTGGGTCACGTCCAGCTCTTTGCGATCCCATGGACTGCAGCACACCAGGTTTCCCTGTTCTTTACTGTCTCCTGGAGTGTGCTCAAACTCGTGTCCATTGACATGTCCAATATCCATCTTCTTAAAGAAAGATGAATATCAGGCTTCCATTATAAAGGAGTGTGCATCCCAGCTTGTAAGATGTGACCCTACAATCCCTGCATCAGAAGCTCTCCAACTTGAATTGCATCAGAATCCCTGGAAGACTTATAGAAAAATCCAAGGTATGTGCATGGGCATAGTTAGGCAGGAAGAGAACCCAGGCCAGCACCCCTGAGGCAGAGGCGAGGGGACGCTGCCAAGAAGCCGTGGGCATACAAGCCAGCAGGGCGCACAGAAGCGTGGCTGAGGTTAGCGGTGCCAGCTGGGCCAGTGAGGCCCTGGCTGCTGACCTCTGTTCCAAGTGGGAGACCACTGGGCCCTACAGCCCTACATGAGCAAGGTGGCCATGTTCCAGTAGAGCCCAGAGGTGACCCCACACCTTTCCCCCACCCAGAGCTCAGGCCTCTCTGAAAGCCCTTTCCCTTTTGCACTCCTGAGGCCCTTCTCCCCATCTACCCATCTACATACTCAGCCAATAACTGGCGCAGGGAACTCATCAGGCCTGAGTTAGTCCCATGAGTTGGCTTAAAGTTACACCTATCCCTCTCAGCCTAGCATGGGGAGGGGCAAGCAGGTTACAGAAAACAGGGAGGCTGCCTGCGCTGTGCAGCCAGGGATCCCAAGGGCACTCTCTAAGCTTCATGGCGCCAGGCGACCCTGCACACTCACTTCTCTGTTATGTTGATGGGTGCTGGCGCTGGCACATAGACCAGGCCCAGCTAACACTGACCCCGGCCCATTCCCCACTTCCCCTCCTGACGCTCCAGGGAGGCACCTGACTTCCTCAGGATCTTGGCGTGCTTCCGCAGCTGGGCCAGCAGCAGACCCAGGAGCCCCGAGTCCCGGAAGATGTCAGGGAAGAGCGGGTCGCCACCGGCAATCCTGAGGATGCTCTGCAGGGCCACGAGGGTACAGAGTGACTCTGGGCTCTCCTGGATCAGACGCTGCACCTTCCGCAGAATCTCATGGGGCACGTAACGCAGCTCAAACACCAGAGCCTCCAGCATCTGGAAGAAGTGCCTCTGCACCAGGGTTGGCTTCAGGGGCACGATCTCCACAAACTGCGAGATGGGCTGCAGGGTCCACTCCAGCAGGAAGAAGTTGCGGGCGTTCCAGGCCACAGGGTCCTAATGGATGACAGGACTTTGGTGCAGAGGACCGGGTCGCTGACTTTGTGGAAAACATTCTGCAGGACTTGAAAGGCCTGAAGATTCTTCACAGTCACCCCTGAAGATGCAAAAAAGAATCATCCTGCAAGCCATTTCTCCTGACTACGCCCAGAAATATGCGGTTGAATTATCATGAGGATGTGCCATTCAAAGTTTCTACTAATTCCTGTAGTAAATATCTATCAGAAGTCCAGAGCTGCCATCTGTCTAGGCCTAGGCTATGAGTAAGGTTAGAGCTGCATTGTCCAAGACGTGCTGGCTAATTAAGCATTGAAATGTGGCTACTGTGAACCCAGGCGTGCCATGAGAAAAATACACACCAGATTTCTAAGACAGCACAAAGAAATGAACACGATGAAAAAAGCATTAACAGTTATTTGTATGGTCACATTTTTGATGGTAATATTTTGGCTATACAGAGTTAAATAAGATATGTTATGAAAAATAATTTAACCTGTTTCTTCTTAATTTTTAAAATTTTGTAATTAGAACATTTAAAATTATGTAATGTGGCTCACATTATATTTCCATGGGGCAGCGTGGGGCTGGAGGACTGGTTTCAATTAGTTAAAATCAAATGATGCTAAAGATTACTAAGCAAAGTCAGTTTCATTTCTAGACAAGCTATTAAATTAAAAGACCATCTGAACCCATCCCTCCTTTTTCTCTCCAGATACAAGGTCAAGCCTCATTCTATCCTGCCCTTGAGACACTTCCTCACAGAACTCTCTACTTCCAGCTCTCTCTGCCTCAGACACTCAAAATGTTTCTGAAACTCCTCTCTAGTCCACGCACTGCCCTGTGTGTCTGCTGGAGTCACATCCAGTGGCTTTTCCTACACTGGCCTCACAGCTTTTCACCCTCCACTTCGTCCCCCTCCTTCCTCCCTGGCCCACCCATCATTGCCTGGACACTTCTCTTGAATGAGACTCTCTGTGCAGAGTTTCCTGACTGACCCAGGCAGAGCTAAACCCACCCTTCATATCTCCACTGTTCTTATTTATCAGCCAGCTATTGAATGGGGTATAGCTCGGGGTTTATGTGACAGTCTCTGTAAAGCATCTTTAAGGTACAGACGCCTGGCCTGTTCACAGTGCTTTCCAGCATGGTGCCAAGCGGCTGCTGGACAAAAGGATCAGTACATGTGGACTGAATTCATCAGTCAATCAATCAATCAATCAATCAATATATCACAGAGCTAAGGAGGCACTGACTCTGAGCCTGGGTTGCTATTTCAGGGCCATCAGCCCCTGTTAGACAAGCAGATGGCACCAAGTAAGTCCCATTAGAGGTGAGAATGGAAATCACAGGTTGTCTCCATTATTTGAGTAAACATTCCCTCTAAGTCTCACCCAGGGCGTTTGGAAAAATGTCTCAAGGAGAGATTCTCAATACATAGGGAATCTCCCAAAGGCATGACAGAATCAGGCCCTACCGAGTCACCAGCAGCTGCCACATGTGTTTCTGCACAGAGAAGCGGGAAAGGACCTGCTCTCCTGGGCAGGGCCTCTTCAGGGCCTCTTCAGGGCACAAAGCACCCAGGGACCCCCAGAGACCCACCAGAAGCCTCGTGATGGAACCTGAAGCCTTCAAGCTGCGGGTAAGTGATGCTGTCGAACACCTTCAGCTCTGACTTCCCACAGGTTGTCAGCCACACCACCAGCCCGAGGAGCTCCTCCAGGTGGGGGTCAGCCTCGCTCTGGGTCAGTCCGTCGTACCTGCGGGGACAGATGAGACCAGCTCCCTGGATGTCTTGGACGGAACAGCCAGGTTTGCTCAAGGTACTGGTCACAGGGAGGCAGAGCCGATGAAGATCACAGTGCTCGGCATGACCCCAAAGATCTCCACCAGTTTAGCACCGAAAGGCATGGGGCGGGGGGCGGTAAAAGTCACTCTGTTTGCAAGCATCAGCCCTAGATCTAAGGACTTGCAGAGACAGAATACAGAGAAACCTGTATTTCAGGTATCTGAAATATCTCTGTATGCAGAGGAACTGTGATCAGAGCCACAGCACCAGCTCACAGGAGCGCTGCTTTCTGTGGAAGGACCCCCAAAATGTACAGGCTTCAGGCACCAACAGGGCAGGAGCACCCCCAAAATGAGAGATTTGATATTTCAGAAGAGCAACAATGCAAACATCATGGGAAATAATCAGACTTTATTAGATTTCTTCATGCTTATTTCAAGGGTGGGTATTTCTTTCATTTTCAGCTACTTATGTGTAGTGGGCTGCCTTGCTCTTCTCATGGAGATATGTCAAGGGTAAAAGTACTGACTTCCATTAAGGCAACAAGGAAAACAAATGAGCCGATATGGGTCCTTTCTGACATGTCCTGAACAGTTTATTTTCCCTGCTGCCTTCCACAAGAAGTCTGGGGAAAACCAACCAGCCTTTTAACCAAAGAGATATTTAGGAACTGCTACGACAGAGACCTCCATGGTAGGAGTCGCCCGTCAGTGATGGTCCAGACACATGTAGGATACGGCATTCTCGGGGAGACATTCCTTGGGCTTCCTGGTGGCTCAGACAGTAAAGAATCTGCCTGCACTGCGGGAGACCTGGGTTCCATCCCTGGACTGGCAAGATCCCCTGGAGAAAGGAATGGCAACCCACTCCAGTATTCTTGCCCTGGAAATTCCATGGGCAGCTACAGTGAGCTATAGTCCATGGGGTCACAAAGAGGCAGACACGACTGAGTCTAAGACTAAGCACGTAGAGGTGTCCACTCTGTGTGCACCTTTGGAGGACGGTCCTCTGCTGTCATCTAGTCCCATTCCTTTGGAAAGTCAGTCCTGTCTTCCGAGTCATCCCTCTGGACTAAGAGCCTGACTCTGTACCAAAATCTGTGAAGCACAACGGGAATCTCCACCCTACAGATGAGCACGCTGCTCACATTCAGAGCTAAGCCAGGGGAGTTTTTGTGGCTTTGCCCTTACAGAGCTTCCCCATAACCAGGGGAAGAGTTCGGGCCATCAGCAAGTTTCTTTCACTTCCATCCCTTGGTTTATCCAATCCAGGACCCAACTTGAAGATGACATGGCAATTCAGAATGGAGGAAATTAGTCCCGATTTTGCTGAGTCACATCTTTGTGTGTTTCTTATGGATGAATAATTTGAGAAGGACAGTAGGGGAAAGGCCCTCTGAGACAGGGAATGGAAGGAAGCCAGTTCAGGAGCATTACCAAGCAAGAGCAGTTGGAGCTTAGTCCTCCTGGGGACTCTGCAAGGCAAAGTAGAGCTATCCCACCCAAGGGGCACCCTTGCCGGGTGTACGTCCATCAGCTTCTACCAGTCATTGGTAGGGGGCTAGCCCTGGGGTTTGCTGACCCGGGGGCACTTCCAGCCCCACAGCACACAGGCAGAGCTCGTCACAGCCATCCTAGAAAGCCTCCCAACAGAGGACGTGGACTCGAGGAGACTGTCAGACTGGCAGGCGTGCTGGCGTGTACGCCACCAAATGGGCTTGGTAAAACCGTTATGGAGCTCACCCACTGGTTTCCTAAAGAAGTTAACTTCCAACTCAGCTGCACATTGAATTACTTTCACAATAAAAATCTTTCTGGACACGATCTATGGAGATTTGTATTTCAGAAGACATTCTGAGAAGCCTCAATATCTTCCCCCAGAGCACCAGGTATGATTCTGAGGATCTCAGCTTCCGCTGTTTCTTTCCCGCCAAGCACAGCCACTTACCGAAGTAACACTTTGAGCAGCAGAGGGTAGCCCTCCCCGGTCTCGAACTCCAGGAACAGAGCTGAGGAGATGGGATAGGAGTCCTTCACGAAGCCCAAGACGAGGCTCACCACCTCGCTCACCTCAGGAGCGGGGAGGGCGTCAGCAAGCCTGGAGAGGTTCTGGAGGGAGATCTTGATGCAGTCCATGGCTGCGGGAGGAAAGGCACCCATGCTGAGCTCAGAGGCAGTCGCTTCAAGGCAGTGGCCATTCCCTACCCCCCTGATTGGAAACTGCGTGTCGAGATGTGAGTGAGAATCCATCTAAAATGCGTCTGCTGACTCTTGGACGAAGAAGAAGCTTCCCTCTGAGAAGGGCCATCCTGAGAGCCCCACTCTGGGGCCCAGATGGAGAGTAGGTAAGAAAGGAAGAGGATGGAACTCTCTGAGCCCTCTGCCCCTAATTCCCAGCATGCGGAGGGATCCAGGTCCGTTAGATAACAAGAGGCAAGACACAAGACCTGAGTGTCACAGGAGACCTTAAGGAACCAATGCTGTGCAGAAATCAGCTTGATGAAAAGCGCAGGGAAGGATATATGAACATGTGGGAAGACGAAGGGCAAAAAGAGGGTGTGTTTCAGCGACTAAAGAATCCAGAGGGTTGGCGCCTGGAAGTGTGTTCCACAAGGTAGAGGGCGGAAGACGGTCCAGCTGGTGTGTGGCCTGCTGTGGAGCGCACTGTTTACCCCAGAGCTGTGAGACACCAGGGGAAGAGCTGAGTCAGCAGAAAGATGCCACTGGGTTTGCATTTGGATGGATCAATTTTTAGGGTTCTTTTGTTAGGAGGAGCCTCTTCTGAATGCCAGGAGAGCCACACCAGTGTTCAGGAAAAGTGTCTCTCAAAATTTGAGATAAGGCATGTTAGTCCCTCACCTGCGAGGCCAAGGACACACTCCCAAGACTGCGTGCTGGGCAGGGCAGCACTGAGAGCTGCTGGCTTGGCAGGGAGACACCAGCCTAGCGCTCACTGCCTGACCTTCTCCTCAGCCTATAGGCCCGTGGAAAATACTCATTCCCCTGCAGGGCCCTGGGCACAGGACTCTAGGTGACTAGATCTCCATAACACGGCTTTTTTATTTTTTCCAGTTGAGAATAATGACTAAGTGAGGGCCCCCTGGCACCAAGGCAGGCAGCTTTTACTCAGGAGTCTCTGACTGTAGTCTGTGAGGGGTGCCTGGGTTGCTGAGCAATTCAGGCCTGGCTCAGCCCTACACCGTTACCACTAGACCATAGCTTCATCGGGAAACTTCAGTCATGAAACTGGGGATGATGTTTTATCCCAGGGCTCAGTTACAGTAAGAGGGGGGACTTGTATGTGCCCAGCTCTCGCCCCTGACACCCTCTATTATAAGGGGTCTCAGAAAGAAGACAAGTCACGGGACAAGTGTTGGGGACCAGCAGGTCACATTGGCAGACTCATCCCTTGGAGTTACCCCAAGAGACGGACGGTTGTGCTCCTAAGAGGCACTTCAGCTGGCGAAGCTGAACAACGGTGGTGGGAAGGTCGGCTGAAATCTTTCATCAAAACCTACTCATCCAAGTTATCCTTGCAGAGCCTCCCTCCCTACCCCCCGGCGGGCCAGCACCTGAAAGGAGGCTGATGCATTTCCCCAAGATTCTGCAGGCCACAGTGGTGTCCGTGCTTTCCAGCATCACCCGAGTCCTTGAGAGACAGACGATGCTAAGGGAAGACCTGGGACAGCTAGAAGAATCGATTCCCTCACGGTACAACCTTTGATCACAGCCAAGTAATGATGCTGGGATGCTGACCAATGGGGCGTCCACTGCCAGGTCCTATCTGAGGGCTTCAAATGTGCCAACTCATTAATGCATCCCAGCAATCCAGTGAGATCAGCAGGACTGTGATCCCCATTTTACAGACAAAGGAACTGAGGCACACAGGCAGTGAAGTGCTCAAGGTCACTCAGCCAGGGGGGCAGGGCAGGAGCCCACAGCCTGGCTCTCCAACCTCTGAATCGAAGTCTTTAACTTTTACGCACACTGTCCGGAGCAGAGCCTAAGGCACTGGAACTGGCATCTTGGGTTTAATATGTGATTCTCTTCTTCACTAGCTGGGGAGCCTTGGCATCATTTGTTTCCTCACTACAAAATGGCATTAATCATCAATATTAGCTCAAAAAATTAGATAATATACAAATGAGCTCAGCATAGTATGTGTTGACAGTGTGTGTAGTAAATAAGTTGCCCTTTCCCTCTCCCTCCAATGGATCATTGAAATGAACCACTAATGTCCTGTCACGAATGGACCCAAGTGATACAGGGTGACCTACTAGGCATAATTGGACATCAGTGCAAACCCTGTTTGCTCATCTCTTTTTGGATCCCTGGATCTATGCTAATGCTGCCAGGGCATCCCAGGGTCTTATTCTAGAAAGTGTGCCCACAGACCATCCCTGGTCTCCCAGGGTCATACCCTGCAGGTACTGGATGACGCTGACGCTCTGGGCCTTGGAGATGGTCTTCAGCACACAGAAGGTGGGCTCCTTCCAAAAGTGGCAGCTGTGTTCCCGAAGACACGTCGTGGCAATCACGAGAGACTGGAGTTCATTTCCCGAGAGAAGTCCCTCCAGACCCTGAGCCTCACCGCAAATGTTGAGCAACATCTGAGGGGGAAAATACAAAGTCTCTGGTTAGGAAGCCTCCTTCCCGTAATGACTTTGTTCCTTACTTTTCCTTGTCTCAGCAGGAGAGAGAGAATTGTGGCTGATCACCGTCTGCCTGAGACTGGCATGGTCAACAGCCACCTAAAAAAAGGTGGCAGGGCTAAACCGTGGACTCCTAACCCGGTACGAGCAGCGGTTATCCTTTCCACATCACAATAACACAAGAGTGTTTGACTTAGAGAGGTGTCTTATTATACAGAAATGCAGAAAACGCCACCTGTGATTAAAATACAGAATTAACGGTGCGGTTTAAAAAGAGAGCTGTGTTCCTGAACCCCTGGCTGGCACTCAGCTTCTACTTCTCTCTGAGATTACGAGTGTCATCCAGTAACCTCCTCGCTGGACTTCTTGCCCCCACCATCCCACGTTCCTATGATGACCTCCTGAAACCCTACTGTGCGCTGGCATGGAAGCCCAACACTCTAATATGGCTCCTAGAGTTCTATACGGCCCCTAGAGTTCTATACGGCCCAGCCCTGCCTCTGCCCTCATGTCATCCTGTGTCTCTCCTTTCAGCTCTTGGTGGTCTTGCAGGGACCCTTGTCCACTCTGGCGAACATGGAAAGCTCTTTCTGTCCAAATCCTTGAGCTCCTTTTTGCACAGTGACAGAATCTCAGCTGGATAGTCATGGAACTGGGGACAGACCCGCTTTTCCGGTCTCCCCTGAAGATGGCCGGTGACTGTGGCATGCGCCCCTTCACTTGGCCAGCCGTTTCTCCTCCCCTCCTCCGCCTTCACATCTCCATCCCCACCTTCGGCTCCCGGGTTCAATGCCATTTCCTCAGAAGTGTCGCCATTTATGCGCAACCACAAGTCAGGTCCCCTGGCTCTCATTTCCCAGCACATCTCTCAGTTTTCCATCAGAGCATTTAAAACACTGGACCCTGCTCCTTTATTCACGCGATTGGTCTCCGCAGTCGGCTTCCCCATCTCTCTGTTGTCTCTATGAGAGGGTGCGGGTCTAGTATAGAGATGCACCCAAGAGGGGCTCTGTACATTTTTGTGGAATGAAAGAAGGAAAGTCTGAAGAACCTTGAGGTGGTATCGCTGTGGCTCACATTCTGTCCATACGTAGAGAGGACCACTGAAGACAGGGCTGCATTAATTGCCTGCAGAGTACGTGGAAACCACACAGTGAAGACTTGTTTACGTGCCCAGTACTGTGTTCTGACCACTACTGAAAATATGATTTATATGTGGGCAACTGAGGCCTAAATTTCTAACAAGTGAAGCTTAGGGGACACCCGGCATAAGTGGAATCTGGCAGAACTCACGAGATGCCCGCTGGTAACGAGGATTCTGGCCTGAGCATTGGTCTAAAATGGGCATGGCTGTGAGCGTGCATGTTCAGGGGACAGCGGCAGGGCAGTTCCCAGATGGTCCTGTGCACCTGCTCCGTGTGATACAAAGAGAAGGAAGACAGACAGTACCCGCCTCCACTGGAGAGGCCAGAGGAGTTTCCTGGAGAACACGGCATGCCAGCAGCTGAGAAAGCAGAACTCATCAGTAAAGGGGAGAGAGGTGAGAAGTTGCGTGAAAAGTCTCTGCCAGTTCGAGAAGAAAGGAAAGACGGGCACGATATGGGCACACCACGTGCGATAAGTGGCCTGAGACGCTGTCTGAGAGGAGAGATGGAGGTGAGCCCACAGAGTGCTTAAATGCAGTCTCTGAAGCCAGATTCCCAGGTTCCAATCCCTGCCCCCAGCCGCTCCTCTATGACCCTTATTGTTGTTGAGTCACTAAGTTATGTCCCTCTGTCTTGTGATCCCACGGACCATAGTCCGCCAGGCTCCTCTGTCCATGGGATCTTCCGGGCAAGAATACTGGAGTAAACTTCCATTTCTTCCTCCAGGGGATCTTCCCGACCCAGGGCTGAACCCATGTCTCCTGCTTGGCAGGTGGATTCTTTACCACTGAGCCACACTTGGACCCTGGACTCGTGTTTACTCTCCGCACTTTAGATTACGTTGAATAAAGATGACAATACCACGCACATCCTGGGATGAGAGACAGGACTCAGGGAGGTGATGGGTGTAAGGTTATGGCACAAGGCTGGTACCTGGCAAGTACTTATAGAGTTACACAGAGGGGCTTAGCGAGTTTGTTCTCAGAGGTGCAGGGGCCAGAGATAGGAGGTTCCAGGTGCCCAGGAGGGTGGGCAGGACCCTAGACCACAGACTGGAGGACAAGAAGTTGTTGCAGCCAAGCAGAGGAGGAAAAGAAGCACAGTGTTCTGAATGAGAACAAGGGCAACACAGAGACACAAGCAGGTGGAGAGAAACTCCATCTTCCAAATGCACGGGATTCCACAGCCTCTGCAGAGCCTGGGGCAAAGGGGTGAGCTGGGCCCTCCAGGAGAACAGAGGAGGCTCAGAGCTAGGGGTAGAGAGAGACCAGAGGAGGTTGGAGAAGCAGGTTGGAGGGCCAAGAAGAAGCTTGGTCTTGGCCCAGGAAGTCCAGCCCTCCCCCTACTCACCTGCACAAACATCCTCTGAACTTGAACATCACTCTCAAAATGCTCATCCTTTTCCAGAGGAAAAGCAAAGAACAGGTAGAGGCACCGGAGGAGCAGGGCTGGGAGCCCAGACTCAGCGACTCTGCCCAGCGTCTCCTGCAAGGGAAGTTCAGACGTGGCCCAGGGCTGCAGAGCGCAGCTCCAGACCCAGACCAGAGAGGCATCCAGCTCGCTTCTTCCCGCCACGAACTTGGGGAAGTCACTTCCTCTCTCTGGGTGACACATTCTCAGTTAGGAATGGAGACAATTTTAGGGCCAGTGGGACAGCTGTGAAGATTAAGTTCACATAAAGCATGTATTATGTGCTAGGTAGACGTATCTTTACGTGATAGAGAGATGATAGGAAGGAAGGGGGAGGACTGCTGTAGAGCAGAAATTAAGGGCATTCCTGGCAATCACCCCGCTGATTTTGGCAGGTTTCCTCCTGATGAGGGAACTGGAAACTCAGTCAGGAAGAGGTGGCAGAGAACAAGTTCAAGCATCTGAATAAAGAACATGATGATCAAGGCCCGTTCCCTCCCCTTGCTCAGATCCAAGACCTCAGCTTGACCCAAACAGCCCTATAGGTGAGGACCAGTAGCCCAGACAGCCACACACCTCAGCAGCCCCAGGGCTGCCACGCAGAGAGGAGACCAGGGGTCAGAACAGAGGGGGTCAGCGCGAGCGTGCAGCGCCAGAGGGCTCTCTCCATGGGCTCTGCCTGCAGCTCTGCCGCTGTTACCACACTGCACCCGCTGCATGTGTCACACACACACATGAGCGTGAGCAAGCACGTGTGTGGCTAATATAAAGTACGCAATATCCCACCCTATGCGCTAAGCTCACAGACACGCTGGGTATGCTAGAAAAGAGAAAGGAGAAACGTGCAGTCCGGGCCAGCACCAGGCTGCCGCCGCCTAAAGGTTTCACCGCAGGGAGGGTCTGCCCCCTGTACTGGGCACAAGCCTCTGCGTGGACGCACTCAGGGATCTCTCCCTGTGCTCTGAACTGTACCATCTCCCTGGAAAGCCAACTGCTCACTCTCTCGCTGCTTTGGAGGCAGACTCCTCCCAGCAGAAAGCAAGGCTTTTGGTTCATTTTTACTGCTCACGGTGAAAATAGGCCTTCCTCAGGGGGTGACGAGCCCCCACCCTGTGCTCCAGGTCACTGTCCCGGATGGTGGGCCAGGCGGTTCACAGAGAGGAAGCGTCAGGTGGGTGGTCCTCCCGCTGGTGAGCAACTGTTTGCCGTGCCCCTCTCCCGTTTCCTGTATTGTCTCCAAATGCCCGTCAGATGCCCGTGTTCACCATTAGACAGAGGGCGGCCACCGCTCCAGCCTGGCTCGCTGCTGCTCCTAGTCTGGGGGCCAGGAGACTCACCGTGGGCACTCTCACTAGACAGAGGAGCCCCTGGACCTGCCCTGCACGGGGCTTTGGGTCACTTATGCTGATGGCCACAGCTTCTGGGGCTGCTTCTGCCCGAGCGGCCACCAGTCATTCATCGGCAGACCACTCCAGGTCCCCACTGCATGGTGGGATGCACACAGCCAGGACGGGGCCTGGATGGCAAGAAGGAACAGCAGCCGTTTTCATCTCTGGTGCAGCACGGGGCAGGTGCCCACAGGCCTGGCTCCTTCAGTCTGAGTTCAGCAGGAAGCAGAAAGAGCAGCGGCTCAAAGCATGGAGTCAGAGAGGCTGCGCATCACAGGCAAACCCGACTGCTGTCCCCAGCGCAGCCTCACTGTAACCTGATTCCTAGGGTCCTGGGAGGATCAACTGTTCAAAGCAGGCATGCACCCAGCCCCGCCCTGACACACATCACCCATCACTGATCCTCACACTAACCCTAGAGCGGAAGCCTTATTATCTCTAATTTTAAAAGAAACAGCACAACAGAGATGCAAAGAAATCAAATAATTTGTTCAAGGCGGCACACGAGGCGAAAAGGCAGGATGGGAATGGGCAGGATTTCAGACTCTGAAGCCCATGTTCTTTATCCAAGGGGCACAGAGGAGGAAAAGCAATCAGTCAGTTTCATGGAAAGAAGGCGCCCTTGAGAAACTCCACTGCCCTCTGCTGGGACGTTGGTGAGAAGGGCCCAGCCAGGGAGGCGGGCCCAGCGGGGCCTGGAACTTACGGGATCTGTCCCCGTGAGCACGTACACCGACTTCAGGAGTAGGCAGCCGTCATGATCCGCGTCCGCGTCTCCCTTCCATCGCAGCAGCTTCCCAGCCGCTATCCGTGCTTCCTCTGGCAACATTGTGGGGAGGAGAGAAAGGTCACCAGCCCGGCAGCACGGTGGCCAGGGCACCCAGCTTCCCCCGACTTGGGCCCCTCTCTCCCTGAGGTTTGCCTCAGCATCCTCACGGAGCGTCCACCTCTTGCCCGCCCATCAGTGATGCCTGTATCTATTCCAAACGTTTCGTATCCTGTCAGCATTAATCCCCTTGGAGGAGAGCTTTCATCACGCCATCATCCCAGTTCAACAGCCATCAGTGGCTCCCTATTGCTAAATAATAAGAACAAGCTCCTCAGCAACTGGACTTGCCACAATCCAGCGTCTCCTCCCCACTTCCTATGTCATGCAGCCCCTTTTGTTGCAGGGATTCCTTCATCTACACCATGCCCAAGCTATTCTTTCCCCCTGGAATCTCCTTCTGCTCTCAGCCTCATAGCCCAGGCTCTGGGGGTCCACCTCCATGAAGGAAAGGATGTGAGTCAGGAGACTATAGCAGGAAATCTGCTTGGCTTTGGTCTTGTGTGTGTGCATGTGTGTGCGTGTGTGTGTGTGTGTGTGTGTGTGTGTGTGTGTGTATTGGGGGGAGCAGCATGTGTGTGTGTATGTGTGTGTATATATCACACATATATAGGGTAGGGTCAGTGGTGTGAGTGTGTGCATCTGTGTGTCCCTCCCAAGAGCAGCAAATTTTCCCAAGTTCCCCTTCCCTTCCCTCTTCTGGCCTTTTCCTTTGTTCCCCAGGGTCCTCTGTGTCAGAACCTGGCCTGCTGTACATTTTCAAAGGCTCTACTCGAACTCCCCTGGAAAGCAGAGAGGGGCGTAGCCAGAGGCCTGGGAGGGGCCCGCAGAGCTGTTTTGCGCTCCATGAAGTTCTCCAGGACAGCTCCTCTCTTACCTGCAGGCTTTCCCACAAGCGCCTTCTGTATTTCTTGGGCAAACTGGTTGGAAACATCTTCAGCCAGCCTTTGAAGACTGGGAAAGCAGATGATCCCCACGGAGTGCTCCCAGGCCTGAAGTGCAACACGCAGGATTCACTCAGTGACGTCAAAGCTACAAAGCCGGGCATCAGAATCTCCGCCCTGCAGTCTAAGTCGCTTTCTCAGGTTCACGGAATCACCCACCCTCCAGCTCCCGCTGTCTCGCTACACTAGTGCCTATGAATCCTTCAACTCATGCTGAGATCCAAACACAGCCAGCTTTGACTCTGGAGGTCTCCCCTGAACTCACGCTCCTGAAACACCAAACACGATTTACCGAATTCATTGCCTTCCCCCCAAACCGGGTATATCTTGTCTCAGGGAACGGCCCTACCTATCACTCACCTGCTCTGTAGGAAATTCCAAGAGTAACTCTCCGGGTCCCTCCTCCCTCCCCTTCCTCACCATCAACTGCTGGGTCTCACTGATTCTCACTGATTCTCCACTCTTGTCAAACCTCATGCAAATATTCTAGTTTGGTCGCGCAAGTACTTCTTTCAGATACGTTCTAAAAGACAGAACTGCAGATTTTAAAAAGTGGGATTTTCAATCGATGTTCAGTAGCTCGGTCATGTCCGACTCTTCCTGCAGCCCCATGGACGGCAGCACACCAGGCTTCCCTGTTCCCTATCTCCTGGAACTTGTTCAAACTCATGTCCATTGAGTCAGTGATACTATCCAATTAAAAGAGTGTTTTTTTTCCCTTTTTCTTAGTGATTTGGTACCTATTACTATTAATAACTACTAACCCACTCTCCAGAAAAAGTTTACCAGATTAGCCTCCAAGGGCTCCCTGGAAAAGGGCTGATTTCTCTCCATCCACACCAACAGCGAGCACTGTGGTGTTTTTTCATCTTAAATAACAAAACTGACGGAAGAAAAAATATCTCATTTCAGTTGCAATCTTTGGGTAACTAGAGTGGATGAACACTTTAATGCCTTTTGAATTGTCTGTTCTTACTCTTAGCCTATTATTCTATTGGGTTTAAATCTTTTTATATACAAAAATCATTAACCTTTGGTCTATAATGTTATCTCAATTTTTCTAAATCTGTCGTTTCATCTTTAAATGGGTATTGCTTGGTAAACTGTACAGAAATCTGATATTCCAATGAAATGAAATTTCTCAGCCCATTCCTTTACTTTCTGGATTTACTTCCAAGCTTAGGAAATCTTTCCCAGTCCAAGTTGCTGCCGTCATTGTTTTTAGTCTCCCGTTGACTTTAATTTCCTTTAAACCCTCTCTTATCTGTCCCTTTCATCTCTGTCCCACCTGGTCTTCTTTTTCCTCAGACTTTCCCTGATGATTGTTTAAAAAACTGTTTAATAGAAGTCTCTCAGTTCCGCTTGGGATGCCAGACTCGTTCCAGAATTTCCTCCAGTTTCCATAGTAGTCCCGTTCCCAGGTCTGCTTTGCACGTGAGTCCTTTCCCTTTGCTCTCCCGTGTCGTCACAGGCTGAGTACAGAGCAGAATGACTGTCCTTGGCCCCGAACTTGAGTTCCTGGCAGTTCCTGACCCCGGGTTCCCAGCAGGGAGGTGAGCTGCTGTGCCCATTCCTGGCGATTAGTGGCCACTATGGAATGCAATTTGCTAGACTGTCGTCCGCTGCTCCCACTCACCAGCCATGTGAGATTATATTCCTTCCCAAAGGCCTGACCAATTTTTTTAAAGCTGAGATCCTCCTTCTGGAAAGGGTGAGAAAAACATAAAATTTCCAAAGGGAAATCATTCTCAGTGTGTTTCCTTGCAACAGATACTATGTTTGTTTAAAAGTAAAAACCTTTAAAACTCTTCTTGATATAAAAAGACATTATATACAAAACAAGGACGAAGACTACAGATTGGGAGAAAATATTTGTAATGCGTGTAACTGACAAAAGGCTGGTATTTAGACCCCTATAGATCATGGTCTCTGGTCCCATCACTTCATGGGAAATACATGGGGAAACAGTGGAAACAGTGTCAGACTTTATTTTGGGGGGCTCCAAAATCACTGCAGATGGTGACTGCAGCCATGAAATTAAAAGACGCTTACTCCTTGGAAGAAAAGTTATGACCAATCTAGATAGCATATTCAAAAGCAGAGACATTACTTTGCCAACTAAGGTCTGCGTAGTCAAGGCTATGGTTTTTCCTGTGGTCATGTATGAATATGAGAGTTGGACTGTGAAGAAGGTTAAGAGCCAAAGAATTGATGTGTTTGAACTGTGGTGTTGGAGAAGACTCTTGAGAGTCCCTTGAACTGCAAGGAGATCCAACCAGTCCATTCTGAGGGAGATCAGCCCTGGGATTTCTTTGGAGGGAATGATGCTAAAGCTGAAACTCCAGTACTTTGGCCACTTCATGCAAAGGGTTGACTCATTGGAAAAGACTCTGTTGCTGGGAGGGACTGGGGGCAGGAGGAGAAGGGGACGACCGAGGATGAGATGAGTGGATGGCATCATGGACTCGATGGACATGAATCTGAGTGAACTCTGGGAGTTGGTGATGGACAGGGAGGCCTGGCGTGCTTCGATTCATGGGGTCGCAAAGAGTCAGACACGACTGAGCGACTGAACTGAACTAAACTGAAATTAATTTTTTAAAAGGCTGATTTTTTAAAAACAGGCAAATGAAGCAACAAACAACTTATTGAAAGATAAATAGAAAATTACTAATAATCAGGGAAATGCAAACTATAACTGCAAGAAGATATTTTATACTTTTCTGGTTAGCAGAAATGAAAAATCTGACAATACCACATGTAGGCAAAGTGAGGAACCCCATACCTTATGCTGGAGAGTTACTTGAAAAAACCTCTTTGAAGAAGTATTTAACATGATTAAATAAAGCTAAGGGGGCACATGTCCAACCACCCAGCAATTCCAGTGCTAGAGAGAAGTCTCTAAGCATATCTCTAAACATGCTGGCATATGTGCACAGGTGATATGGACAAGAAATGTCTATGCAATGTTATTTTTGATTGGGAAAAATTTAATGTTCATCAATAGGATAATGAATGATTTGTGAAGGACTGGGGGCAGGAGGAGAAGGGGACGACCGAGGATGAGATGAGTGGATGGCATAACGGACTCGATGGACATGAATCTGAGTGAACTCTGGGAGTTGGTGATGGACAGGGAGGCCTGGCGTGCTTCGATTCATGGGGTCGCAAAGAGTCAGACACGACTGAGCGACTGAACTGAACTAAACTGAAATTAATTTTTTAAAAGGCTGATTTTTTAAAAACAGGCAAATGAAGCAACAAACAACTTATTGAAAGATAAATAGAAAATTACTAATAATCAGGGAAATGCAAACTATAACTGCAAGAAGATATTTTATACTTTTCTGGTTAGCAGAAATGAAAAATCTGACAATACCACATGTAGGCAAAGTGAGGAACCCCATACCTTATGCTGGAGAGTTACTTGAAAAAACCTCTTTGAAGAAGTATTTAACATGATTAAATAAAGCTAAGGGGGCACATGTCCAACCACCCAGCAATTCCAGTGCTAGAGAGAAGTCTCTAAGCATATCTCTAAACATGCTGGCATATGTGCACAGGTGATATGGACAAGAAATGTCTATGCAATGTTATTTTTGATTGGGAAAAATTTAATGTTCATCAATAGGATAATGAATGATTTGTGACAAAATTATATAAGGATATCACATAGAACTAAAAAAGAAAAAAGAAATAGAGCTGTATCAATACAGATAAATCCCAGAAATAGAATATTGTGGAAAAAGCAAATTGTGAAAGTATATTACAGTTTGAACCTACAAAAACTTGTGAGACTATACATAAATTACATGATATTATTACTTCTGGTTATAAAAATACACCCATATTATTGTATAATTTCCATACAGTTTTATAGGTATCTTAGAATGATACCATAATATACCTTTACAATTTGCTGTCTCTTTATATATCATTTCGCACAGAGCATGTTAATTCAGCAGGTTGGGAGTTACCATTGGGAGTGAACAGACGGGGAATAAGGTCTTGAATTTATACACAGATGGCTTTAGTTTATCTGAAACGCTTTATTTCTTTTATATGGCTGGTGCGTGCATGCACGCTAAGTGGCTTCAGTCATGTCTGACTCTTTGTGACCCTGTGGACTATAGCCCTTCAGGCTCCTCTGTCCATGGGATTCTCCAGGCAAGAATACTGGAGTGGGTTGCCATGCCCACCTTCAGGAGACTTTCCTGACCCAGGGATGAAACCTGCATCTTACTTCTCCTGCCTTGACAAGCAGGTTCTTTAACACTAGCACCACCTGGGAAGTCCATATAGGTGGTGAGTACCTGGCTACTTATTTTGATTTGAACAAAAATTTGTATCTGAAATAATTAAAATTTTTTCAGCCCTATAAATGAACATAGTCACACCTTTCCTTTGTAAATAAAGTAAATAAACAGTATATAAAAACTTTGCTAAAACTACAAAAACAACTAGGTGAATTTCAAGCACTATTTTACATAGTAAACCTCCAAAAAATATTTGACACGTGAACATATGATGATGGGACCCACATTATGCAGAATAATGGCCAAATGTGTTGCCAGTTTTGTGCCAAATGCTGTGCCAAGCAGTGCCATGCATCGTTTTCACTAATCCATGTAACATACCTTTGGGGTTGGCATTATTATTATTCCCACTTTATAGAAACTGAGGCAGAACCAGGCGGTAACCTGAGATAACCAGTTAAGCAGCAGAGCAAAGAGCTGAGTTATCTCACACATACCGAGATAGCATGTGCATGTCTAAGAAATGTATGGCTAGCACCTGGAAACCAGCTAGCACCTGGAAAAGTTAATCTCTGGAGAGAAAATCAGTCCTCCTGGCTGGGAATTTCAGTGATAACATTATTTCCTTCCCCAGGACTAAGAATTCTATGATATCTTCCTAACAAATGTCTGTGCTCCTCCCAGTGCTGGCAAACCCCCGAAAGGCTGATTTGCAGGCAGTCGGCTCAGAGGCATTGAGATTGTCTTTGAGCTGTGGGACTCCAGGAGGCACTCTACAATAAAGCAGATGGGGCCACTGTGAGTTGAACAGTAACTGTACACTCGGCCAGATTCTCCCAAGGCTCACACTCCTTCCTGGGACCATGATGGCTTCTTCTGGAGGCCCCAGGAACTCTTTCGGGCCATTGGGGTGCTGTTTAACGCACAGAGGCAATCATTTACTGAATGGTACCATGGAGACCCCAAAGAGTTAAGGCGACTTTCAAAAGGAACTAATTTTTTCCCCAAATTGGGATTTGCATGCTGGGAGAATATTGCTCAATATTTTAAAAAATGTTTATTCACTTACATTCTCTACGCTGCACCATCATGTCTTGTGGCTGTCCCCTCACATGGAAAAAAGAAGAAGAAAATGATGCTCTGGTCTCCAGAGCATAAGGAATGACAGACGCTCTACAGGAAATGAGAGAAAACCTTGGCTTTGAAAGACAGAGAACCTGGTTAGTTTTCAAGCGTGATGCCATACTGCTATCCCTTCATTGCTGCAAAGTTTGATGACTTGGCCTTTAAATAAACTCAAAACATTTCAGATACTTTACATGAGTTTCCCCTGCTAATTCTCTCCTTTGTAAGCAGGGAAAAAAAGTGATGCATCAAAAGTTTATTAACGTAACAAAAATAGCATTCCCCTGAGAAGGGAATAAACCATGTGGCAGGCCCCACTCTGAAGTGGATTAGAGGCAGAGATGAACATGAAGGAGTATTTATCCTCCCCTCCCCTCTGGATGCCACACTTGGAAATAACTCTTGGTCATCCTGGTTATTATATTTAATGTCACTTCTCTCTCTTCCATAGTCAGTTGGGTCCATGCTGGGTTTATATAAGAATGATCGACCACATCCAACAGTATAAACTGTACCACTGGCTGGGCAGTTAGCCTAAGAGTACCTATGTGCACACACACACACACACACAAATACAACTGACTTAGTTTTAATTCCAATCCCCCAGCACTAGGAAATAAATGGATTCCTGCTTGTGTTACCCACTGTTCTGATTATCTATTGCGGTATATCAAACAAGCCCAAATTGAGTGGCTTAAAATGACAGCAATCATTTATTTTTCTCATGGACCTGCAATCAGGCAGAGCTCAGCAGGAACAGCTTTTCTCTGCTTCACTCGGCTGGGGTGGCGAACAAGGGCTAAGAGACCCAAGACGGCACGCTCACACGGCTGTCCGCAGCACGCAGCTGCGACGCCAGGAGCTTTGGTCCTCTCCCCACGGGCGTTCCCTGAGGCCTGCCTGGGCTTCCTCACTTCATGGCAGCAGGGGTCTAAGAGCAGGCGTTCCAGGTGACAGGGAGAAGCTACAGTCCTCTTGAGACCTGAGCCCGGCAATGCCATTTTTGCCCTATTCAATTAGTCAAGCCATCACAAACCCATCCAGGTTCCAGGGGAGGGGACACAGATGCCACCTCTTGAAGGGAGCAGTGTGAACCTATTATCAGTATCCCTAATCTACCAAAGGCACAGAGCTGCCTTTTTCCCCCTGTCCTCCCACCCCTGAGATTGTCTATCCCAGACAGGGAGGAATTTTACACTAATTGCCAAGGATTCCCCATTGTCTAGCTGCCTGCTTTCTCTCAAAGTACATATTCTAAGGACAATCTTCAACAACCACACCTGTAACTCCAGTTTCTCCATCTATTACTACCCAATATCTATATGCAGTGAGAGGATGCGAGTGGTTCCGGCCTTCTCTTGCTCTAAGAACTTGTGATAGGAAGGTTTTAGAAAGATCAAAGCCCAAGGCTCTTGGCAGGGGAAGAACAAGGATCCATTGAATCCCACCTGCCAGCGCCACTCTGCACCCTGGGAAGTCACTGGCTCTGTGCTGCTTCCTGTGCGATCCATTAAAACCACCTCCTTGTCCACAACATTCTGGAGTCAGCTCCCTAAACAACCCAGGTGCGAGGAGTGGCAGTCTTTCTGAACTCAAGGAGACACAGGAAAGTCTTGACTGGCCACTTACTATGGGAGATGGCTTTTTAAGTCCTGATACTGCTAAGAGGGTTCTTTGCAAACAAACTTAAAGAACTCTGTTTTATGGATATACAATTCAGAAGAAAGCTTTTACAAGCTTGACTTCTTACATTGTAATCCAATGGCCATACTCAGGCTTCATCTACAGCTCAGATTTTATCTGCACTACAACCCCTCCCCCCAAAAAAAACCACCTTCCCACCTTGCCCATGTTCCTTTCTGCTACCAATTCTTAAATAAGAAGCTTGAGAGCTACAGTCCTGGCAGGATTTTATTGGTCAGAACTTAATAGGAACAACAGGTTTATAAACATACGGGCCTTAAAAGAATATAGGAATTAAGAAAATAATTAAAAGAAAGAAAGAAAGAAAAAGCTGGTGATAGTCTGCCTCTACAGGGCTCACCAGAGGTGGGCTCCAGAGATCCAGAACACAGCAGATTTTGTCAGCAGTGTTGGGGATCATGGCAACCAATGAGATGTTAAACCACACATGTGTAGTCAGTTTCCGGGAGATTGGTGGAAAGGGAATGGGCACCATGTCTATGTTCCGTGTGCTGTGGACTTTACAATCCTCATCTGATCCCACCCTCACAGTATCCCAGCAAGGTGGTACTGACTCCACTTTACAGATGAGGAAACGAAGGCTCAGTAAAATTTAGTAGCTTGCTCAAGGATGCTCAGCTAATAAGCAAAAAAAAACCACCTTCCCACCTTGCCCATGTTCCTTTCTGCTACCAATTCTTAAATAAGAAGCTTGAGAGCTACAGTCCTGGCAGGATTTTATTGGTCAGAACTTAATAGGAACAACAGGTTTATAAACATACGGGCCTTAAAAGAATATAGGAATTAAGAAAATAATTAAAAGAAAGAAAGAAAGAAAAAGCTGGTGATAGTCTGCCTCTACAGGGCTCACCAGAGGTGGGCTCCAGAGATCCAGAACACAGCAGATTTTGTCAGCAGTGTTGGGGATCATGGCAACCAATGAGATGTTAAACCACACATGTGTAGTCAGTTTCCGGGAGATTGGTGGAAAGGGAATGGGCACCATGTCTATGTTCCGTGTGCTGTGGACTTTACAATCCTCATCTGATCCCACCCTCACAGTATCCCAGCAAGGTGGTACTGACTCCACTTTACAGATGAGGAAACGAAGGCTCAGTAAAATTTAGTAGCTTGCTCAAGGATGCTCAGCTAATAAGCAGTGGAGCTGGGTCTGGAGCCCTACTGTTTGACTCAAAATCCCATGTATTCAACAATAGGGCCATCATTCTTCCTGTAATTAGGAAAGGGTTTGGGAAGCATGAACCAATATTGATGTTAGGTTAATAGGGACCACTTGCTATCCATGAGGTCAGTGTGTATATAGGGTCAGGTAACACAGATCAGTGATGTGGCTTGGGTGGACTAGAGAGTGAGGGACTAGGGTAAATAAGAGGCTAAGACCATTTGCTGTTTAAAGAGGCGCCCCAGCCATCTCCATCCAATTATCACTATTGGAGCTACAAATAGTTTCCAGAGGAATCTGAAATCTGAGTCTCACGTGAAAACTTTCCACTTTGAAGAAATGGCACCAATTCATTTTTGAATGAGTTCAATTTTGACAGTTCCTTGGGCTGCAAGGAGATTAAACCAGTCAATCCTAAAGGAAATCAGTCCTGAATATTCACTGGAAGGACTGAAGCTACAGCTGAAACTACAAGACTTTGGCCACCTGAAGTGAAAAGTTGACTCATTGGAAAAGCCCCTGATGCTGGGAAAGATTGAAGGCAGAAGGAGAAGGGGATGACAGAGGACGAGATGCTTGGATGGCATCACTGACTCGATGGACATGAGTCTGAGCAAGCTCCGGGAGTTGGTGATGGACAGGAAAGCCTGGTGTGCTGCAGTCCATCGGTCATAAAGAGTCGGACACGACTGAGCGACTGAACTGAATTCATTTTTAATTCCTAGAAGCCAAACACACACATTTTAGGCCCTACTCAGTACTCTCTGCTCTAGACAGTTACAGGGAGAACCTCTCCTGGCCTTCCTTACTTTCATAGCTCCAGGCCCAAAAGAGATTATAGGAGCTCAATAAATAGCTCCTCTGTCCACGGAATTCTCCAGGCAAGAATATTAGAGTGGATAGCCCCTCCCTTCTCCAGGGGGTCTTCCCAACTCAGGGATCAAACCTGGGTCTCCTGCATTAGAGGCAGATTCTTTACCAACTGGGCTACTAGGGAAGCCCAAATATTTGTACAACAAAAGAATGAATTCTCAGATCAACAATCTGGAGAGAGGCAAGGAGGTATCAAGCCCTGGCTCTCCGGTGCAGAGCCTTTCATCAGAGCTCAGGCTGCTCAGAGGGGTGGGAGAGACACAGTGCTATGGCCGAACCCATACGCTTTCCCAGTGACTTGGTGGGTGAGGGGCAGCAGTTCTCACATTTCTCCTTCTATAAGGCAAAGTTGATCTGAGAACTGGGTAAAATTGCCTCCCAGAAGTTGGAGTCATCAAAACAGGAAGGGCTGGGAATGAGAAACCTAAGTTGCTTCTCTTTATCTAGTCGCTCTTTTCCAGTATGTTTCCTATGCACCAGTTATCCAGTCTGCGAAATGGGATATATGGAGCATACTAGTCCAAAACACGGAGAAAATCATGAATTCATAGACAGTAAGTTACTTGGCAATTTTTTTACAGAAAGGTGTGCCTAAGTATTCATTGCATCCTATAAATATGATCCCAAGAAAATTCTGAGTCATCTTTGGAAATCATTAAGTATTTCTGGTTAATAGGTTAGATGAAACATATTAGCAAAGGGATTTCCCAATAAAAATCTACCAAAGCCTCTACCTGGATGTCCAAGTCTAGTTTCAAATGTGAAAGTATCTCATATTCTCCATACTTTGAATGGAAGTACTGGGTTTTGCAATAATATCCCAAAATCAATGGTCAAGAAAAACTAAGTCTTCATAAAAAGATGCTTGTCTAAGTCTACAATTAGACTTTAACATACTCAACTCCAAGGCAGACCTCACTGGCAGGAAATTTATTTCAAGACAATAAAGGAAATTCCTTGAACCCAAACTGTTCTCAGCTGCCACCCACCAGAGTGCCAACCCGGTGGGCAGGCTGGGCTTCTCCTCTGTGCCTACGGCCAGGGAAGGGAATCCTGCTCTGCCACTCCCCACTGATTACATCTCAGTTTGCATTATTGACACAACTTATGTTCTGACTCTCCCAGGCCCTGGTGTTGAGTCGCCAGCCACCCTGCCACTCACATGTCAGGACATAGATTCCTTTCCTAGTTTGCAAAGGAGCAGGTTTCTCCTCTGGCTCCTAAGCAGGGATTAAACAATATCATTGTTGAACAATGTCCTTTTTTAACTAAACAGACAATAATACTCAACAGCCAGCAGTCCATCCTTTCCAAGTCCATCCTCACCCTGGAGATAAGCCTTGTTGCTATCTTTATTAAATAGCACAACACTCTCCTCTAAGCAACCAATCAGAGACCACTCGTGATGATATGAAAACCACCGACTCCAGCTTCCAATCATCCCAGAAGGGTCCCCAGGGTGCGGTATCACCTTTTTTACAGTTTCAGAAATGAGAATACCAACCTTTAGGAACAGTGGGAGCAGATTCAACAGGCTCCTCTGTTGTTCCGCCGGGCTCCTGGGAGCCAACTGCTGGTATTCCAGAAACTTCCTCTCTAGCATCTCCCAGAGGGCAGTGGGGCCGGGGCTCTGCCCTCCTGGTGGGAAATCAGGCTGCACAGCATCAGGTTGGCCTTTATTTTTGGATCCCGGATCTTCAGCTCTGGCTTCAGCCTCTGAGACCTCTTTCGCCTCCATGCCTCAGCAAAGCAAATCTGAATTAAGAACAAAAGAGAAAACTGAACAGCCCCATCACGACACTTTCTGATGAGGCTGATTGTGGAATGAAATATCATCCTCATTTAGCTCAGTTCCTACAGAGATGGTTCCTCTAAGAATCTGAAACTGACTAAAATAAGGAACACTTCTGAAGAAAGAGGTTCTAGCTTAGAGGTGGCTCATATGGACAGTCTAACGTCTGCCAGGCACCATCCTGGGCTGTTTACACAGACTCCCTCACAAGAGACATGGGTACTCTTATTTTCTCTGTTTAAGTAAGGAAACAGAAGATCCAAAAGGCACCCAGGCAATGAGACGTCCAGCTGAAATGTAAGCCTTTAATACCAAACCTGGTTTTTTAATTATTATTATCTGTCACTACTCCTCTTTAAGAATGCTCAGTAACTAGAAAAAGCATGTAAATGTCTCTCAATATTTGCAGAGGCATGTAATTCCGTATCTTCTATTTTAACTCCATCACATGAGACTAAAGGATGCAAGTTCTTCATTCTCAGCATTATTAGCTGCACACTCAATGTTTTTAGAGAACTTTACCCTCAGAATGACTCTTGAACTCCTCAAGTTAACTTTAAAGAACCTCTCTGTTGGTACACACAAAACCGATGTTGACAAGCTGGGAAGTCGGGGTCAGTAGGCCTGAAGACAGGAATACAGGCCGTATGTGCCTGCCCAGTCGCTCAGTCCTGTTTGACTCTCTGCATGCCCGTGGACTGTAGCCGTCCAGGCTCTTCTGTCCATGGGATTTTCCAGGCAAGAATACTGGCATGGGTTGCCATGCCCTCCCCCAAGGGATCTTCCAACCAAGGAATTGAACCCGTGTCTCTTGTGTCTCCTGCATTGGCAGGCAGATTCTTTACCACTAGGGCTACCTGGGAAGCCCATAAACCTAGCCAAAGGCTTATCCACCAGACAGGTAGCCTTGAGATTGCACTGCTATTTGTGCCTGTGACTGTTCACTTGCCATACTCTGTGGCTGAGGCAGGACAGGCCCACAGCACAACAGAAGCTTGCTTGTTGTTTGTTTGCAAGGAGTGTAGGAAACTCCGAGCGGAGACCAGAGCGTCAAGGTTCCCTGCAAGAAGCCCTTCCCAACCATGATGTCCCATGATGGGCACAAAGGTGGCCATCCTGGAATCCCGCCAGCAGTAGACAGCCGCCAAGCAAGGGATGGCAACAAGACAGATGGACCCAGAGGTGGGCCCACAGCACTGTTCTCTGGGCTAAGACGCTGAGGAGGCACATCGTGCTTTATTCTGAGCCCAAACACAGAATCCTCAGAGCCTAGAATTCCCGCCAACTAAAGATCACGTGTCCGAATGAGCCATCCGTTTTTGAAACGTCCTCATCTTTCAGGTACAAAGCTTCTTGAGCCCCTGCTCTTCTATCAAACAGACTCTCACACTTCATTTGCAGAAGTCATTTTCTTATACAAAAGTCATGTACATTCAGCATCAAAAATTGGGAAGGAAAAACATATCAGGAAGACTATCAAGCAGGCCTACATCCAGAAAGTTGACGATTGATATTGAAGCTTTTCTTACAAATATATTGTTTAATAATATCATTGAACCAAACTTTTTACTTGTACTTTTGCTTTCATTGGTTGGTTGGCTGGGGCCTCACTAGGGTTTGTTTATTTCCGTTTGGGGCTTGACCCTCAGTTGCAGAGCTTCCCAGGTGGCTAAGTGGTATAGAACCCGCCGGCCAAGCAGGAGACACAGGAGATGAGAGTTCAATCACTGGGTCAGGAAGACCCCCTGGAGGAGGAAATGGCAGCCCACTCCAGAAATCTCACCTGGGAAATCCCATGAACAGCGCATGGTGGGCTCCAGTCTGCGGAGTTGCAAAGAGAATGGAGAGGACTGAGTCACCAAGCACTCAGCACCTCAGGGGCAGGTGCAGCTGCTTCACATTTCTCAGTCTCAGCACCGTCTCCTTCCTGACCAGGACCAGGCGTTGACTGTTTACTCACTTTTCCCTAGACTCTTCATCCCTCATTCCCATCTACCCCATCCCACCCAGCCCACCTGCTTGACAGCATGGGTCCTTATAAAACATGGCACGATTTCTGAAGGCATCATTTTAATTTCCCCCAATGACTTTTTGCATCTTTCCTCAACTCACTTCTCCCTCTGCATTATGACTTCAGACCCAGGCATGTGGCTCTGTGTTTGCCAACCTTGCTTCCTCTAACTGTTGCTCCATGTTACACACTGGACATCATGTGTCTGCTTGCCTTGTTCACTCCTCAGCGGATGCTCGATTGCCTGAGACTCCCTGTGCTGCCTCCGTCCTGCCCTGGACAGTCCCACCAGGCTCCCCTCACGGGGCTGCACGGGACTGGCTCTGGGTACATACACCTAGGCAGGAGTGCTGAGTCAAGAATGTATGTCTCTTGATTCAACTAAGTACATTCCACTAAGATGCCTCCAGAAAGCTGGTGCCAAGCCACACTCCCCCACCTCCAAAGGGTCCCCTGCCATCTCCGCCACACCCGTGCAGGACATCACCCTGCTTTTTAATATTTGCCGATCAGATTGAAGTAAAGTGGCCCTGCATTTTAATCTGCATCTCTCTCACCAATGAGTCTGAGCATCTCTTTAAATGACTCACAGTCTTTTGGATTTCCTCTTCTGAAAAATGACCACTCAAAACCTTTGCTTAGTTGTCTTTGACTATCTTTTTCTTGTTGCTTTGAGAGAGTATATTCTAAAAATAGATCCCATGTTGCCTTTAAAAATAGCTAATATCTTCTCTCAATCCATTTCCTCATAAATTAGTTTATGACTTTTTTTATGTCACAAAAAAGTATCATGACTACTTCCTATGTTGTTAAAAATCCCCTACATCTTCATTTTTATTGGTGTGTAGTGCCTGTAGAACCATGCTGATCCTTCATTAAACTAATCCCCTACATGTAGGCCTGTAAGTCATTTCTAATTATTCACCGCTGTAAGCAACACTATGATGATAACGCTGATGTCTAAGCCTTTCCATCTATTCATGGTTAAACAACAGTTTGCAGCACATCCCTAAAAGGAAATAGCTGGATTAAAAGACAGGAAAAATTTTTAGGCTCTTGACACATATTTCCAAACAGCTTTTCCCAAAATACCTCATCAATGTACAGTCTTCCTACAAAGCATGTGCTGGATTTGACACTTCCTTAGTTACCGTTTTTTTTTTTTTTTCAATTCTTGCTGATTTAGTTTAAAAGCTGATTAAATGGCATCCAACAGGCACTTGAGAAGAGGCTCACCATCGCTAATCATCATGGAAATGCAAATCAAATCCACAATAAACTATCACCTCACACCTGTCAGAATGGCTCTCATCAAAATGAGCACAAATAACAAATACTGACAAGGTTTAGAGACAAGCAAACTCTTGCAGACTGTTAGTAGAAAAGTACATTGGTGTAACCACCATGGAAAACAGTATGGAGGTTTCCCAAAACTCTGAAAATAGAACTACCTTATAAGCCAGAAATTCCACTGCTGAGTATACATCAAAAAACAAAACAATAATTTGAAAAGACTGATGCAACCCAGTATTCATAGCAGTATCACTAACAATTGCCAAGATATGGGAGCAACCTAAGTATCTATCAACAGATCCATGGATAAAGAAGATGTGGTACATGCGTACAACAGAATACTGCTCAGCCACGAGAAAGAATGAACATTTGGTATTTACATCAACATGGATGAACTTGGAAGGCATTTCACTATGTGAAGAAAGTCATACAGAGAAAGACAAATCCTGTATGGATTCACATATGTCGAATCTAAAAAATAAAAGGAACTAGTGAATACAACAACAACAAGAAATAGACACAGATATAGAGAAAAAACTAGCGGCTACCAGGAGGGAGCGGAAGAAAGGAAGACAATATTGTGGTAGGAGCAAAAGAAGCATAAAGTGTTAGGTATAAAATAAGCTGTAAAGATGGGGCTTCCCTGGCAGAGCTAGTGGTGAAGAACCCGCCTGCCCATGCCGCAGACATAAGAAATGCGGGCTTGATCCCTGGGTCGGGAAGATCCCCTGGAGGAGGGCGCGGCACCCACTCCACTTTTCTTGCCTGGAGAATCCCATGGACAGAGGAGCCTGATGGGCTACAGTCCATGGGGTCGCAGAGAGTCGGACATGACTGAAGCAACTTAGCAGCAGCAGCAAGCTATAGAGATAGGTTGCACAACATGGGGAATATAACCAGTAATTTACAACAGGTATAAATGGAGTATAACCTTTACACACTGAATCGCTGTTTCTCTCTGCTGTATCTCACTATGTATTTTCTTAGATGTGTTTTTGTCTGCCTGCTATTCAGTGTCCTTTCAGGCTCTTTGTGGTGGTTTTCTGGTGTCAGATAGATGCCGCATGTTCTCATTTCAAAAGTTCCCTGTAGGGGAATCCCAACTGTTCCCCTGGCACTAATTACCCCCAAGAGCCGCATATCCACTAAATGTCAGCTTTGCGAAAGAAGACCATTGCACATTCATCAGCTGCTGCTGAGTCGCTTCAGATGTGGCCAACTCTGTGCAACCCCGGGGACAGCAGCCCACCAGGCTCCTCTGTCCCTGGGGTTCTCCAGGCAAGAACACTGGAGTGGGTTGCATTTCCTTCTCCAGTGCATGCATGCATGCTAAGTCGCTCAGTCGTGCCTGACTCTGTGCAACCACATAGACAGCACCCCACCAGGCTCCTCTGTCCACAGAATTCTCCAGGCAAGAACACTGGAGGGGGTGCTGCCATTTCCTTCTCCAAAGCATGCATGCAAGCTAAGTCGCTTCAGTCATGTCTGACTCTGTGTGACCCCGTGGACGGCAGCCCACCAGACTCCGCCTTCCCTGGGATTCTCCAGGCAAGAACACTGGAGTGGGTTGCCATTTCCTTCTCCAACCTTCATCAGGGGTTGGCATGAAGTAGAAGCTCATAAAATGTTGCTATAACATGAACAAATGGATGAGGGAGCCTGCATGCTGGTGGCAGCCAAATCTCTCTGTATACAGCCCAGACCTCGCTTCTAATAAGTCCTTTTTCTACTTGGATTTCCCCCAGACTCTGAAAGCCATTATATCTCAGTCAAACAGACATTCTCATCATCAAGAAAACCAGCCTAAGACCAGCACAGACACTGCAGGATGAGGCCACAGTCGATCTAGGCTCGGCTGCATCACATAAAAGTCATCGTGGGGCTACATCTGCAGGTGCTACTAAACGATTCATTCACTAAAAGGTATCAGAGGCCCTGCTAACCCACCACGTGTCTAGGATAAGCAGGCGAGAAGAAACAGTGCGTTTCAAGCTGTGAAAATGTGATCCTGGGGAACAAAGCTGGACACCCAGGGGCAATATCAGAGCCCCTCAGCTCCCCTCTGAAGCCATGTTTACTAAAGCGTTCCCTTGAAAAGACTGAGATTTTCAAAAAACCCCAAGAATTTCTAACAAAACAGGATCTGTGAATCGTATGGAGAAGTTATCTGACTCAAATATCAAGGTGTGGCCTTCTCTCCTGTCCTGTAGGTCTGCTTCAGTTTTGTTTGTAAAGGGAAGGAACTGGGGGGTAGCCTGTCAAGGCTGTATGAAGCACAGCAAGGAGAAACCATTCTAATCCACTTTGTTATCAGGAGTGTCTTCTTTCCTCTGTAAACAGATGCAGGCACCAGCACAGACTCTGGAGCCAGGCTGCTCCAGTTTGAATCTCATGGGCTTAGACCAAGTGAAACTTGTCCCAGGCTCAGTGTCTTCATTTGTGGAATGGGTATTAATAGGACCCCTCAGAGGGGATAGAGTCAGAGCTCTAGCATGCATTTATTAGAGCCTTCTTGGTACAGGATTAACCTGCATCCCTTCATGTAATCTTCTGGCCATCTGGCAATGTCAAAGCTATCAGCCTTTGTTTGCAGATGGTACTAAGGCTCAGAGCAGAGAAGTGACCTGCCCAAGGTCCCATTGTGAGTCAGTAGCCCAAGTCGAGTCCACCCTGGGTCTACAGACAGCTCTGCAAACCAGAGGCTGAGCTCAAACAAGGGCTCACTTAGGGCCCAGGGAAGAGAGAGGGGCTTGGC
>SJYC01136406.1:0-38910 GCA_006408675.1 Madoqua kirkii
GGGGACGACAGAGGATGAGATGGTTGGATGGCATCACCAATTCAACGGACATGAGTTTGGGTAAACTCCAGGAGTTGGTGATAGACAAGGAGGCCTGGCATGCTGCGGTCCATGGGGTTGCAAAGAGCTGGACACAACTGAGCAACTGAACTGAACTGAACTGAGAGGGACTTTTGTTGGCAAAGGCCTCTGCTTTTTAACATGCTATCTAGATTGGTCATAACTTTTCTCCCAAGAAGCAAGCATCTTTTAATTTCATGATTGCATTCACCATCTGCAGTGATTTTGGAGCCCAAAATAATAAATATGGAAGTGGAAGAAACACCAATAGAGAAGCTAGAGGCTAAGGGTTTAGGCCCTTCACCTGCTCCTCCTACTGAGGCTGCTGCTCAAAGAGGGTTTCACCAGCATCCCAATCTGATCTGCAGAAACCAGACTAAAGAGCTCGACCAAGACCCTGGGCTCCCCAAGCTCCATAAGAGCAACAGAGAGTCTCCAGACAGGAGAGGGCTGAATCAGGCATGATGGGAAAATCATGCTTCAGCCAAGCTCTAGTGGCTGACACAGATGTGGAGATCTAAATAAACGTCAAGAAAAGGAGAATAGTAACGTGAACCTGGAATGGTTATTCCTAGCTGGCATCAGCCAGGCTTGGAACAGGGAAAGACAAGAGAAAAGATGATCTCGCAGCAAGGACTAGCGATCACCTTGGTGTGGCCCCCACCCTGTCCAGTTAGCAAGAGTCCCCACCTCCTATATCAGCCAAGGGTGAAGAGTACCAGCAGGTGGGAAACGGCAGAACCCTGGGCCCTATCTCCTGCATTATATGAGTCAAGAAGAGAAGGAGGCCACTCAGGTTATTTCCAGAAGTTCAAGAATTCCCCTCAAGACTAAGATGGGGACTTCATTGGCAGGAATCAGGCAAGTGGGGCGACACCTCCCGTGGCTCTCAACACTTCCTGTTTTTGATTCCACTCCATGCACTCCTGGCCAGCACACACCTCTGCGGTTTTTGCAACAGCAGTAAAATATAGGAACTCACAGTGTGCTGGGGAAGGGACCTGTTTTATATCTCGGTATGTGTACTAACTTCCACATTGCCAAAAATGGCCAGGGAGCAGTTCCCCTGGCCATACACTCAAAGTGTAGCTGTGACTGAGTAATCACGGTCAACACAAAGAGGTGGGCTGGTGAACAAGCAGCCCAGTTCCTGTAACCAGGAGCCTCCTCAGTGAGGAGGTTTATCTGTGGCTTAACATCCACTGGGACGTAAGGAGATGCTGCCTGAGGAAGAATGGCCATAACTGAATGAGCATCTAACAGGCCATCAGAGTTCCCTAATCTTAGAAAATCTGCAAAGGAAGTATTATTATGTCCATTACAGATAGGGAGGGCAAGACTCAGAGAAAAACAGGTAGCTTATCTGAAATCAAACTGCTGATAAGTGTTAGAACCAAAGTGAAATGCAGACATTTTTTACTCCAAAGTCCTCACCTTTCATCACTCTCGCTTGGCTTGACACAGTGGCTAACAGTGGTAAAAACTGACCTCAGGGGCAGCTCAGGTACTAGCTGGACACTCTTACTGCCAACACTGCAGGGGGGCTCTGGCTGGTCTTGCAGAGTTGCCACTGACCCTTGGGCATAGGAGGTTTGGCACCACACTGCCATCTGGCCCCCTCACATTGCAGGTGAGCAGGCCCAGAAGAGGACTCTCTGGTTTTGCCATCCCCCCAGGGTAGAGCTGCTCTCTGGGAGCTACAGTTCCCAGGGTTCATTAGCCCTGGCACAAGGTGGGCACTGGCTGACCAGTCACTCCTGGGCTGGCACCAGCAGCGCACACAGAGCTGATCACTCACCCCCCAGGCCAGCCCCCAGAGCTGCGGCTCTACTCAGCTCTCCTGCACGGTGTGCTGCTTGACTGTTAAACACACAAGAGGCAGAGTCACCCCTGGTCCACACCCTGGTCCACCTCCCAATCAAGGAAGCACTGAGCAAGCAGACACAGTAGGGCAGGCGCTGGGCGGGGAGGTGCCTGGCTGTGGGGCACAGCAGAGGCTCACGCCCCAGCCCAGAGAGGGGTGTGTGGTCTGGAAGGGTGTCTCGGAATGGACTGTACCCCAGCTGGGCACTGAGGGATAAGGAGGAGGTGTATCTAAAGCAAAGCAGATGGACAGTCCAGGCAGCACGTGTGTTCAGGGATGTGGGTAGGGTTCAAGGCTGGGGCACAGGGAGCAGGGATGGGGTAAGGGTGGACATGGACACGGCCCTCATCCCACGCAGTGTCGTGGGCGGCCCTGTGGGGCTCTGAGCAGGGAGCACCACAGAGCCTGTGGGGAACGGGAGGCAGGGAGAAGGATGCTACAGTACAATGTCTGACATGCACCTTTGGAGCAGGAGTCCAGCAAAGGCACAGAGGGAAGGAGCTGGTACTGGGGACGATGGACAGGCGGTGAAGCTGGGAGAAGGGAGCACTCACAGAAAGAGAGTCTTGGGAGAGGCAGCATGAGGGAAGGAGGAGCAAGACTGCGACAGGCTGGAGAGATTTGTTCCTGGGAAGGGCACACAAATGGATGAGAGACGAGAGACGTGAGGCTGAAACATGGGTGGTTCGTGCCACTGTTGGGGATGTAGGGTAGGAGCAGGGTGGAGAGCGTGGGCAGAGGCTAGGGCACAAAGGTCTCCCGCTCCTGAGCTCCCCCATCCCACTCCTCACCCTCTGGACTCCCTGGGGGAGTGACATCTCTGGGGACTTCGCGGCATCCTTATTCTTCTCAGGCCACTTGTTCAGGTGAAAGAGATGAAACAGTACCAGGATTGGTTAGCTCATACAATCGGCCTGTTTAGCTTATTAAATTCAAAGTATTATTTGGTCAGAAAATAAGTACAAAAACAGCTCATTAAACTTTCAAACATACCTTGAGCTATGCATTCCTGACCTGTAAGAAATTAAGCATCTCTTAATTCTCATGGAATTCATTTACTAAAGAAATTCTTTCAAGGATTACCAGACGGAAAGATATATACCATGTTCTCGGATTGGAAGAATCAATATTGTCAAAATGACTATGGTAGCCAAGGCAATCTACAGATTCAATGTGTCCGTGTGTGCTAAGTCACTTTAGTCATGTCCAACTCTTCGCAACCCCATGGACTGTAGCCCGCCAGGTTCCTCTGTCCATGGCATTTTCCAAACAAGAATACTGGAGTGGGTTGCCATTTCCTACTTCAGAGGATCTTCCCAACTCAGGGTCTGAACCCACGTCTCTTGAGTCTCCTGCATTGGCAGGTGAATTCTTTCCCACTGTGCCACCTGGGAAGAAACGGCTTGGTACGGCACAGGAACAGAAATATAGATGAACGGAACATGATAGAAAGCCCAGAAATATATTCATGCACCCACGGTCAACTCATCTGTGACAAAGGAAGCAAGGTCACGCAACGGAGAAGACATAACCTACAGAAGAAAGGGGAGCCTGAGATTGAAGGGCACTGTGAGCAGACAGGATCTGCAGAGTCAGACAGGATAAAAGTCCACATTTTGTAATTCCCAGACCCATCATTCTCACTCGAGACCTTTGCCTATAACTTCTGCACTTACCACTTTTCTCCTCGTGTTGACCTTATTCACGAACACGCTTCCTCCTACTCATCCCTGCATTTCCTCCATTTGAAAATTTTATCCATATAAAATGCCATACTTATTTAATTCACGGTGGGGTGGAGGAATATACACATCAAAAATGATACTATTCAGATATTTTAAATCGTGTGAGGAAAGACATTTTTCTGGGGAGGGAGGTGGTTTTGTAGCCAGGTTTGGGGAGAGGGGTCCCTTCCCACAAGGGAAGCAGTAGAATCACTCTTCAGGGTAACTGCCCTCCCACTCTTGCCCCAGGCCCAAGACGGAACCTTGGACCCATTTCAGTTTCCCTGATGTGGTAAATATGTCACTTATATAATGGAGTGCTTCCAGGAGACAGGTGCATGGAGGAAAAACTGAAGTAAAATAACAGACTGTGTGTTCTGATTTTTAAAATTCCTTGTGAACGTCTGGATATTTGCCCACCTGCATTGTCCTGCTTCTTGTCTACACCGTCGCTCTACCCAACCGGCAGTGCGCCTGCGCAGGACGCCCCGCACTCCGGAACCTGCGGAGGAGCCTGGAGCTGCGGGGCTCCGTCCTCCCCAGCTTGGGCTGCTGCGCCCTCTTCCATCACTGCCTTCCACCAGCTTCTAAAGGACGCAGCATGTTATTAGGCCCTGCCTTTAATACACTTGTCTCCCAGCTGCCCCATCCCTGCTACCCCCGCCCCGGGACCGCCTGGTTTCTGCACCTGGGGCCTCTCTCAGCTTCATCTGGTCCATGCTCGAAGAGATCGGGGGAAGCCCTGAGCGCCCGCTGTAGCGCTTCGACACTGTTAACCTCTGATGTGCTCTGACCGTGCTGCAACAGTTTCTGCGTGTGTGTCTCCACTGCACCCTCTTCCATCACTGCCTTCCACCAGCTTCTAAAGGACGCAGCATGTTATTAGGCCCTGCCTTTAATACACTTGTCTCCCAGCTGCCCCATCCCTGCTACCCCCGCCCCGGGACCGCCTGGTTTCTGCACCTGGGGCCTCTCTCAGCTTCATCTGGTCCATGCTCGAAGAGATCGGGGGAAGCCCTGAGCGCCCGCTGTAGCGCTTCGACACTGTTAACCTCTGATGTGCTCTGACCGTGCTGCAACAGTTTCTGCGTGTGTGTCTCCGCTTTTCGTCTTTGACGGCACAGCTCTTTTCACTGCATTTTGTGCATATCCTTTAAAAACGGACATTGGGGGTGCTACTTGGGCTATATTCTTCTTACTGAAAATACAAAAATCAACAAGTGTTTCCTGCCCCGTTTTTGTATACTGCTTTTCTCATCCAAGCATATGTTACTTGCAGTTGACGTACAAAGTCTTACTGCAGTAAGTGCCTGTCATCATACCATAAATATATTCTATGTTGCCCTTCTCCTTCAAGTATGAGATTCAATGATGGAGGAGGATTCTTGGTCGATTCCCCATAACTGATTCTCTTACCCTCTGTGACCAGGATGCTCAGGGCATCTCCACTGTTGCTATGGGCAGGGCTGAGAGGAAGGATCCCCTCACAATCTTTTTGTCTGCTGTAAATTACCTAGAAGATGAATTGTCAAAAGAAGGATTAGCCACTGGCCAAGAGAGGAGAGCAGTTTTCACTCCTCTGCCACACACTGACTGCATCTTTCTAGAAGTGTTCCATCAGCTTTTCAGTGGTAGCTAATGCAAAGCACAGACTTTAACATCTGGTGGAACTAGGTTCAAATTCCAATCAAGGTATTTAATGTCTGAGGGTAACGGACTTTACCTCTCTGAGCCTCCATTTTCTCATCTGTAAAATGGGAGTGATGAAACTGATCTCACTGTGGGGATCAAATGAGATTGCAAATACCAGTGCCCTACCCAATGCCTGGCTTATTGTAAGTACTAAATCCATTCATCTTATCCTCCGTACTTTCTCCTTGGAATTATCTAGGATGAGGGACTTTTCACTTTTCTAATTTCCCATCCTTCTTGAACCATTTTCCTCATGAAAATCTTAGCCATGGAACAAGAAGTATCATTTCTCTGAAGGGTGCTTCCCAGCAGAAATATAAAACCAACCACAAATTCAAGCCACATGTGTAATTTTAAATTTGGGGGCAACCACATTTAGAAAGTAAAAATAAATAGGTTAAATTAATTAAATCTCTGTATTTAAATATATTTTAAAATATATTTTAAGGCAATATATCCAAAGTATTATCATTTCAATATGTTATCAATATTTTCAAGTAAAGATAGTCCATATTCCTTTTGTTTGTTTTTAATATATTTGAAATCCAAGGTGCATTTTATAACTTACAACACAGCTCAGACTGGCCTCTTTTCAGGGATGACTGGAGGCTATTGTATTGTATAAGAGACGTGTTTAACAGGTGCATGAAGGGCTTAGAAATGTTACTCAGAGACATCATTTCCCATGTAAAATGCAGGGGCATTTTGATAGTTTGCAGGACTCTTGGAGGGAGACAACCAAGTAAGGCCTTAGTTGTAAATAAAATGGATGTGAGCTCTACAGTGAGGCTCAAGGACCTCTGAGGTGCTCATCTTCCCCCTTCCTCTCCTGCACAAAATATCTCCCTCCTGAAGCTGAGTCCCCTTAAAATCAAGTTCCTCTGATGAGTTTACCATTAGTCCCTTTATCCAAAACCTTAGTTGAAAGAAAATAAGAAAGATTTTGTCCAGCACCTGTTCCCCTCAGATCTGAAGAGTAACAAATAAAAAGGGGAATTGAAACCAAGTAGGACCCTACAGGGCCCTCATGGGTAAAGAAGACCCTCCACATCCCTCATTTCTTCTTTATCGCAAGGAAAATAGACTTTAGTCTCCTAAAGCTTCTGCATGTTCCAAAAAGCAGACTCACACAGTTAATGATTAGGAAAACAGAGGCACAGGACTCCAAGCTCCCCCGCAGAGAAAGAGATAACAATCTGATGCATCTCTTTGAGTTGCTCTGTAGAAAGTAAGGACTGCCCCCACCCACCCAGATGGAGGATGGTAACCACATGCTGGGCATGTAGATGACCCCAGACTGGTTGGAACTAGAAAGCCAATGACTGAGATGTTGAAAACATCACCTGTTACCTCACCACCAGCCAGTCAGAAGAAGGTTCATGAGCTGATCACATAGCCCACTACCCTCTCCCTTTGACCTTTTTAAAAACCTTGTGCCCCAGCCAGCTAGCAAGATGAATCTGAGACAAGTCTAGAACTCCTATCTTCTGAGTCAGCGCCTCCTTGATGAATAAATCTTTCTCTGCACTAAACTCCAATGCTTATTTGATGTAACAACAAACCCCTCTCCAAAGTGGCCACATGGCCTTGCTTTTCTACCAAAAGGCCACTTGAGGGAGAGGGTGCCAAGAATTCACTCCTCACTTGATGTCTAATAGGCAGCTCCATCTTTATATGTTCAAATTGATATTCTGGAATAATCACCACCTTGCAAATATTTTTCTTGACAATTCAATTCTCTCTGTTGCTCTAGACTCATCTTTAATTTCTCTCTCCCGCACCCAACATTTGCAACACTGTCAAATCTCTCTCAGAAAACATCCAGACTCTCACCACTCTCAGTTCAGCTCAGTTCAGTTCAGTTCAGTTCAGTCTCTCAGTCGTGTCCGACTCTTTGTGACCCCATGAATCGCAGCACACCAGGCCTCCCTGTCCATCACCAGCTCCCGGAGTTCACTCAGACTCACGTTTGCCGAGTCGGTGATGCTATCCAGCCATCTCATCCTCTGTCTTACCCTTCTCCTCCTGCCCCCAATCCCTCCCAGCATCAGAGTCTTTTCCACTGAGTCAGCTCTTCGCATGAGGTGGCCAAAGCACTGGAGTTTCAGCTTCAGCATCACTGCTACTCATTATCTCTGTTACTATCACTTTGGGGCAAACCACTGTTACTTCCAGCCTGGATTATAACAACAGCCTCTTAACTGATAATATTTCTTCTTCCTTTGTTACCCACAGGAAGTGATTTTTCTTTAAGGCAGCATGTATCAGTAAGAGTCAAACAAACATATATTTGAAGACAAAGGCAATAATATAAAAATCAAACCAATTAGGAATAAATCTAGACGAAGTATGCACTAATTCCATAAAAGAGACTAACCGTATTCATGAATTGGCAGAGTCATTTTCATGAAGACATAGCTTCTCTTCAAATTATATTTCTAATAAATCTGAACAGAACTTTTTTGTTGAAACTGAGAAGCTGTTTCTAAAATTCATATTAATAAAGAAGAAAACAGTATGTCAAGACAGAATGAAAGAATAAGAAAAAATGAGGAGACACTTTCCAGATAACAGAACTTATTATAAGCTTCTGGTTAATAATATCATTTAGTGTTTGCAAAGTGAAGAAAAACAAACTGACAGAAGACAGCCCAAGAACAGACCCACTACACCTGCCAACTGGATTGACAACAGAGCTGTTATAGATTAGTGACTAAAGAATGGCCTTTTTGATTTATGGAGCTAACACTCTCGGTTATCCACATGGAAAGGACTAAGTAAAATAAAACATTACCCACTACCTCACACCCTACAGAATAATCATTTCTAAGTAGGACTAAAGACTAAATATGAATGGAAAAATTACTTTTTAAATTTAATAATAAATGAGAATAATTTTATGACTTTACAGTGGAGGAGAATCTCTTAGATGATATACAAGTATATATCATAAAAGAACATAATGGGTAAATTCAGCTTGTTTGAAACTAAGAAGTTCAATCACTAATAGAAATCACAAATAACATAAGGAGACAAGGAACAAACAAGAGAAAAGTATTTACAATATGCATAAATAAAAAGAATTAACATCAGAATATGTACTGCATTACAGAAAACCAAAAGATAAAGACAGATGACCTCATAGAGAAAAAGATTTGAACAGGAAAAAGAATTTAGAATGGCAAGGAGGATATAAACAGATGACCAAACTCAGTATTTCAGAAAATGCAAATTTAAAACACAGAAGGCTTTTCATTTGCTCAGAATTGGTATAAAACTCCAAGAAGATCAAATGTTGGTGAAGATGTAAAGCAAGAGAAACTTTTACATATTGCTGATGGGTGGGTAGTGTTACAATCGACTTGAAAGAGGTTTCGCTATTATCCAATAAGGCTGAAGATTTATATACCCTACAACCCACCAATGCTACTTCTAGGGTACGTACCCTAGAGAATTCTTGCACATGCTCCACAGGGTATATGCACAAAGGAGTCTCCCAGCAGTACTTACTGGTGCTGACAGCTCCAAGCAACTTATAATAAGAAAAAAAAAAAAAAACTGCAGGAGTATCCCAAGCGCCCACTGGCAGTGCATCGGGAGAGTAGACTGAGGCATATTCGTGTATAACAGCATATTATCCAGCAGTGAGAGAGCTTCCCAGGTGGTGGGAGTGGTAACAGAACCCATCTGCCAGTGCGAGAGACAGGAGTCGCAGGTTTGAGCCCTGGGGTCGGGAAGATCCCCTGGAGGAGGACATAGAAAACCACTCCAGTATTCTTGCCTGGAGAATCCCACGGACAGAGGAGCCTGGCGGGCTACAGCCCACGGGGTCGAAAAGAGTCAGACACGACTGAAGCAACTTAGCACATCCAGCACACACAGGAATGCATTAGAGACACATTCAGTGATATGAAGAAATATTATTCTTCATTATTCAAATATCACTCAGGCACATAATTCTAAGCTAGCAAATCTTAAAAGGATAATTAATTACTATTGATAAAGTTCAAAACCATGAGAAAGCAAATAACATATTTAGCAGTTTAAATATACAAGGTCGAACTGAAAGGAAAAGCAGAAGAACAATAAGCTCAAAACTGAGAACAGTTTTCTCTGAAGGGACAGAGGCTGGTGCTTTGAAACAAAACCGAGGTGCCAACACTCAGGGCCGTCTTCCTTCCTCACAGCTTACATATGTTCTCTACATTCTCCTTTCTGTCTGCTCACTATTTCACGACTTTCCAAGTCTACCCTGGGCAGGAAGGCTCTCCTTGACCTGACCCTGCCCCAGCCCCCTCTGGCCGGGTCACGTGGTGTATTCCTTACCCCCGTCTGCCACTCTGGCCTCCACCCGTCCTCTGCACCTTGGCCTTCTCGGGTCCCCCTGCCAAGAACACAGCTCAGAAACACTCTTGGCTCAGGCCCTCCCTTCCTTCAGGCCTCCACTTAGAAGACACGTGCCTTCCTGGGCTTCCTGACCCCTCTCCCTACCCTCTGCTCTCCAACCCACTGGAGCCCGCAGCACCAAGCACCACCCAGCCCTGAGCACTGACCTAGCCGTCTTTAGCACAGCCTGGCAGGAAGAGGCTCTCCATAAATATTTGTTGACCGATTAAATGGATGACTATGCAGAAAATCATATTAAAGTTGAAACTTTATGGAAAAGGTAACACGTGAACTTCTTAGTTACCAGAGTAACTCCTCATGGTTCAGAGAGGTTGGGACAAAGGATTGGTTGTCTGTTCTATAAGATGCGATTTTAGGTGGAAAGATAAGAGTTAATTCTTGAACTCCTGTGGTCCTGTTGATTCAAAAATACTGATGTTTCTAAGGTTTTAATGTGGTAAATCAGGTGAGGGAAGGACAGCCCCAAGGGGCACCTACTTATCAACCCCTAGGAGTAACCACAGGGCCAGGTCAGAGCCATCTCTCTCAGTGCCCAGTCTGAAGTGACGCCCACTGTTCAGCATCTTTCAGAGGCAGGTGGACAGAGGAGTCTTGTAGCTGGCCCTCTCACTCCAAATTTGGCCCACACAGGCCCATATCCAGCCTCTCCTAGCTGTGGCAGGTCATGTTCTTTACAGGGACCCTAAGAAAGGGCTTGACCTGAGGTAGGAGGGTGAGGAACAGTGCTGGAGCCTGGCCCAGCTCAGCAAAGCCCAACGGCGACAGACACCCCAACAGCAAGACACCCCAACAGCAAGACACCCCAACAGCAAGACATCCCAACAGGGGTCAGCCCAGTGGACTCAGACACTGGAGGAGCCCTCAGCATACGCGCCACTTATCCTGCACACACTGCCTGCTCCTCAGCTTACCCCCTCTCCCACCTCCACAAACTCAGATCAGGCTCGGTGATCACACGCCCTCCCACGCTCAGCTTCCCAGGAGGCGGCCCGGTGGCTCGACCTGGGAGGCAGGACACACATGCCCACTTCTAGGCTGGCCTGGTACGGCCAAGCACAGGGTTGCCTACCTGGAGTGTGTCCGTCAGGGCCTGCAGATGTCAGATGGCGTGGGCGCCCCCATACCTCCCCCTCAGGCTCAGGGGAGAGGACCCAGCTCAGAACCTCCAGTCTTGAGCCGTGTTTCACTATGAATCACTGGGTTTCTGCTCATTTCCTGGAGAAAGCAGAAGTGGAGAGTCGGCAGATGCCTGACTCTGCCCACTTCCCAGCCATCCGCAGAGTTGCCTGAGCTCTGGCTGGTGACTTGGGCCCTGCAGAAAGGCCACTTGGGGCAGTATGGTCAGCAGGGCTGGGTGGGGCCAAGGGCGAAAAGAGAAAGCTAGGAAGAGCAGACACAGAGTTCATCAGCCCTGTGCTGTGGAGCTGGACTTTTCCTCCTTTGCCCGGTGCCACTTCTCCTCTCTGAGCCTCTGGGAAAATAAAGATAATAATGGTGTTTCACGCTCATGCTTCGTCACTCGGCCATGTCCGACTCTTTGCGATCCCATGGACAGAGGAGCCTGGAAGGATTCTCCAGGCAAGAATACTGGAGTGGGTTGCCATTTCTTTCTCCAAATAATAGTATTTAGGTGAATTTAATTCGAAGTGTGTCTAGAATACATCTGTGGACATTGCATGAATCCATCATCTTCCTCCCTAAGGCCCAGAAGGAGCTTCTTACTTGGATTCCCTCCTCCTCCATCCTCAGGACTAACTTGGACCACCCATCAAGGGAGTCCTCAGACGACCAACAGTGAGTAACATTAAAAAAACGATGAAACAAAAGTGTAAGTAGAAGAATAACATTCTCCAGGATTCAGCATCAGGATTCTTATTCCTTCCAGACTATTATGTTGAATCATCCTGTATCATCTCCCCATAGCATCATCCATGTAGGACCGGCCAGTATGTCCATTCAACACGACGTCTCTCTGGCCACATGGGCAAAAGCAGTGGTTAGCATGAATGCCTGATCCTTAAAGCTAGCTCCTGATCCGATTCTAGTTCACAGTGAACTGGCCATTTATGACTCACTATTGGTGAGGCAACATCATCTTTATGGGAGGCAAAAAGGCTCTGAGATGGGTTAAAAGGATGAAAACATTTGTAGTAATTTCTCAACTCTTGCCGGTAAAGAATTGACAGTAGAGAGTATCCAAAGTCGGAGAAGGCGATGGCGCCCACCCCAGTGCTCCTGCCTGGAAAATCCATGGACGGAGGAGCCTGGTGGGCTGCAGTCCATGGGGTCACTGAGGGTCGGGCATGACTGAGCGACTTCACTTTCGCTTTTTCCTTTCATGCACTGGAGAAGGAAATGGCAACCCGCTCCAGTGTTCTTGCCTGGAGAATTCCAGGGATGGTGGAGCCTGGTGGGCTTCCATTTATGGGGTTGCACAGAGTCAGACATGACTGAAGTGACTTAGCAGCAGCAGCAGAAACCAAACGAGGAGACTTGTCCAGCTTAAGTCCTAGTCACATGCCCACGTTGACCTTGTGCCCATTCCCCTGAACAGGAGTCATAGGTATCAACATCTCTGCTCAAGTTCTCGTTTCTCGTTCCACCATTCGCGAGTAGAAAGGGAGCTAGAAAGACGACTGAAAGGCCTGTAGACAGCAGGGGTGCACAGATGACCCTGAGACGCGCAAGAGTCGCGTGGAGTAGCTCAAGTGTCACTTGTCAAGCCAGAATGGGCTCCGGTTTTTTCAGCACCAATTAAGATCCAGGTTATACTATATGCAAGACCCACTGTGCGATAGTGTGTGCCGTTATGAAGAAAAGTGTTAATTTTTTCAGCATCCGGCGCAAGACCCTTTCCTTGGGAGATAATCTGCTTTTGTTGACGAAAATGATAAGCAGCATCTAGGCTTCTGGGTGAAAAATCTGGGTTAAAATTCTCATTGCCTCCCAAAAGGAATTAACATCTTGAAGTGTGGTTCTTATTTGTGGAATGGAACCGGTGCAATGTGCGGAACAAATGAAGTAATATTCGTAAGAGATTTTTAAAATGCTAAACATGGCTGTACTGGAGCCCTCCCTGTTGGTCCAGTGGTTAAGACTCCACACTTACGACGAAGGGGGTGTAAGTTCAAGCCCGAGCTGGGGAACTAAGATCCCACATGCCACATAACCAAAAACAAGTAAGCAAATAAAAATGGCTGTACAAATAGAGTTATTATTATTACTGAGCGTTACCCATGCTGTTAGACTCTGAAGCCACCAGGACAGTCATGAACTGAACATGCACGTACATGTCAATATGCATTTTTGTTGAAATGTGAGATTCTGCAGTTTTTAAAAAATATCTAAAATAGGAAGGATATTCCACTCCCAGTTATGACAAGGGATAACCTCCCATTGAAGGCTACTCTAAAACAGGACAAATATGTGAGACAATTATTCCCAGGCAGTGAACAGCAGGCATCCTAAGACTAATCCTTGGAAAAAGAAAAACATAAAAGGTGAGCCCGTGGCGCTGGCTTTCTTCTTACGAGGGCTTCTCTGCCACGGTACAGGGAGGTGAAGCCCAGAAGCAGTAGCACCCTTGAACTAAAAAGATGTACGCCAGAGAGTTCCAGCTTTCTTAAGAAGCTAGAATTTTCAGAGCAGGGGCCTGAGAAGAGTGTGTTTTATGGGAATTCACTGTGTGTATCCTCGACCAAGGGTTGTTTATACATGCACGGGGTGAGACACCAAAAGACATAGAGATCGCCTCCTCCAAGGCTGAGAACTGACATAACAGAGATCGGGCACTGTTGGCAACACTGGAGTTCCACACCACCCAGAGTGGCGAGACCTCCCTGAGCATCTCGGGATTTCCTCTTATACTCCAGAAAAGCCAAATCTGAAAACGAAGAGCTAGAGCCTAGAGTAGGAGGCATGAACTGAACAGCTTCTTACCTGAAATAAAAGTGCACCGAAAAGAAAGGTGAAGAAATTCACGCAGTCGTGGCCGACTGTTGGTGACCCCACGGACTATGGAATTCTCCAGGCCAGACTACTGGAGGAGGCAGCCTTCCCCTTCTCCAGGGGATCTTCCCAGCCCAGGGATTGAACCCAGGTCTCCCACGTTGCAGGTGGACTCTTTACCAGCTGAGCCACAAGAGAGGCCCAAGAATACTGGAGTGGGTAGCCTGTCCCTTCTCCAGCGGATCTTCCTGACCCAGAAATTGAACTGGGGTCTCCTGCACTGCAGGCAGAGTCTTTACCAACTGGGCTATCGGGGAAGCCTAAAAGAGCACTGACAGGGAATAAAAGCAAGTCTGGCAGAACCAGAAGGGTATCCCAGCTATTCAGCTGTCAGCCAGGAAAAACTCATGATTCTTTAGAGGAGGAAGCGGCGCAGCATCCCTGCATGTGGCAACCACACCGTCCAGCAAACAGCGGAAACTAGCAGAGATCCTAAAGATCCGAAGAACGTGGCTCATAAGAGAGAGACAGCCCCCAGCAGAAACAGACCCCAAGATGAGTCAGATGTTGGAACTATCACAGAAGCACTGCAAGCAGCCGTTGCAAATGTATTCAGTGACTTAAAAGACGGCCATGATAACTGAACGGTGGCATATTTCAGGAAGTAGATGGAAGGTATAATAAGGAGATTTGGATGTAAATTCTGGAAGTGAAAAACATACCTGAAATGAACATTTTACTAATAGCCCAAGAGTAGATCCGTGAGTGAAAACTTTAAAAAAGAAAAGTTAAAGAAACTGAAGACTGATGAACAGAAATTATTTGAACATGACTATCTGAACAAATATTTGAGCAAACAATCTGAATAGAGAGAAAAAAAAATTGAAGAAAAATAAACACACACTCAGTTGTCTTTGGGACAATATCAAATGGTATAACATATGCAAGCCCCAGAGAGAAAGAAGAGAGAGAACAGAACCAAAACAAAAATTGAAGAAAAATATTTGAAAATTTCCGTTTGTTGAAAAACAGCAACTTGCAGATATAATAAGCTTAGCAAATTCCAAGAAGAACAAAATGGATAGTTCCTAAAAATCAGAAATAAAAAGAAATTATTTTAACAATCAGAGAAAAGAAATCACACATTGGGGAACAAAAACAATTTTAGGCATATGTTTTGTCAGAAACAATGGAAGTCTTAAAACAATGGATAGCTATCTCTTATATACTAGAGGGAAAAAATTTTTAACTCAATTATCCTTAAAAGAAATGAGGATGAAACAAAGTTATTTCCAGATCTATGACAGCTGAAACCATTCATCTCCAAAAGATCTGCACTACAAGAAATTCTAAAGGAAGCTGTTGAGGCTAAAGACGCCAGATGGAAACACGAATCTACAGAAAGAAAAGGAGGACACTCCTAATGGCGAATATGTGAGCAGATATAAACTGTGCACCCTTTTCTTAACTTCAAAAGACTGTAACTGTTTAAATCAAAAAGTGTAACACTGTACTTTGGAATTCATACCACCTCCAGTTCATACAAATTGTAGGTGAAACATAGATGACAACAATTGCACAAAAGATGGGATGAATGGAAACAAGCCGTTGTGAGGCTTTCACATTTTACACGAAATCCTACTCTATTTAAAACTCTAAGTAGTAACAAAATTGTGGTATTTGTAACTTTGTGATGAAGGTGTCAAGAAAGTCAAAGCCAGTTCTAATCAACAAACTTACAGTGAGCATCTATTCTGAGCCAGATCCCAGCTAGATCCTAGAGAATCGGAGACGGGTAAAGCAATCTTGAATGAGGCAAATTTGCAACAGTTGTTCAAGGGGGCAGCCCAGGAACATGCCAGCCTTAACCTACTATTAAGGGAGAATGCATCTTGGTAGGCTATCAGTCTCTATCATCCTCTTTTCAAAGGCATTATGATCTATACTCTGAACAATGTTCAAAAGATTAATAATATTTTTCTGACTTTTAAAAAATAAGTCAATTTTATACATGATGCAAAAAAGTATAAGAAATAGAGAATGAAATAAAAATTAATACTGTAAGCACCCGAAACAGCTAAGCGCTAGCCATCCTGAGAACAGCTTAACATTTTTCCATGTTGGCCAAAGTGTATTTCTTTGATATTAACTTTTTCTTAATAAACTTAAAATTATGTCATACATTTTACTTCATAGCCTATTTGGTCTTTTTTCACTTAATTCATCATAAACTCTCTGCCATTTGATTGTTATAATGCATTTTTTATACCAAGTTAGGATCAAGAGGAAGGCAGGCTGTTGACATAGCAAGTGGGTGTTTTTTTAAAAACCGGGAGAGAAAGCAAGTTTCTTGGAACTAGTTGTATTTCCACATTCCCCGTGAGAACTATGATGAACTCCAGAAAAAAGAGGATACTTCCTTAGAGATGAAGGGTGTGAGTCCTGGAACGACTGGAAAACACCTCCATGGGACACCAGGAGCCCGTGGGAACAATGCTAGCTGCCGCTGCTGACATGGGGAGACTTGGAGAAGGGAGAGAGGATGTGAAAACTACAAATGCACAAATAATTTTCTAATTTTCCAAAACAGTTGGAGGTTGGAATCTACAAATCCTTTCTGCAAAGCTAGCACTGGTATAAAACTTAAAAGGACCCCATCCAAAAGATAAACAAAAATTGTAAGATACAATTCAGTTAAAGGCAGGCTATTCAATGTGCTTCAATCAGCATAACAATTTGCAGGACTAAGTCCTAAACTAGATTAAGCTCTACAGGCACAAAGGATAGGTAGCAATGGCTTCCCCCAAGGAGCCTGCAAACCAAGAACAACTTTTAGGCTAAATTTACTTATCTTTAAAAAAAAATTTTTTTTATTGAAGTATAGTTGATTTATAACTTTGTGTTAATTTCTGCTGTATAGCAAAGTGATTCAGTTATACACATATACATTAAAAATTTTTTTCCATTACAGTTTATCATAGGATATTGAATATGGTTCCCTGTGATATCCAGAAGAATCTTATTGTTTATCCATTCTCTATATAAGAGCTTGGATTCGCTAATCCAAGACCCTCAATCCATTCCTGCCCCACTTGCCCTCCTTCTTGGAACCACAAGCCTGTTCTCTCTGTGAGTCTGTTTCTATTACGTAGGTTTGTTCATTTGCGTCCTATTCTAGATTCCACGTATAAGTGTATCGCCTTGTATTTATCCTTCTCTTTCTAACTTACTTCATTTGCTATGATCCTCTCTAGTCCCATTCATGTTGCCACAAATGTAAGCTTCCTTAGCTTTGGAGGATGAGAAGATATCGCATCACTGTAGATGTGAGCCTCTGTAAGGCATTGCTTAGGCCGCTCATGGTTGACACTTCCACTTATTCCACCTCCGTCTCCTCAGCACCACCGTATCACTGACACTGTGCAAGCTGTTGGGCTGATAAGATCCAGCCTGTCTTTAGGGAATTTACAGATATCACACACACACACCATACAGGTCTCAGCCACTATGTATAGCCACACATCTGTCACGCCAAAACGGTTTTATTTTGGGGAAGTAGGAATATAGGGCTGAAACTTCAGTTTAATTCTGAGTGCCTTTATGCCCTCACACCATTAATGTGCCACTGACAGAAATCAGGCCCTCCCTAAAGATTCTCATTTCGGCGAGATCTCATGGGACCACAGTGAGAACATCAGGGAGAACCAGACTTGAAACTGGAGTAGACTGTAGCTTCTGGCAATAAGGAAAGTGAAATACTGTTTTTGAAAGGATTCATGAGAAACTTCTTCAAGAAATAGTACAGAAACAACATGAATCTCCATGACAAAAGTAAATCAGTCTCAATCCTACCTCATCCCACATGGGAAAAAAATCAAGGTGTTTCTTAGATGAAATGAAAAGGTTACAGACATCCCCGGTGGTCCAGTGACTGAGACTTTGCCTTCCAATGCGGGGGGTGTGGGTTTGATCCCTGGTTGGGGAGCTAAGATACCACATGTCTCATGACCAAAAAAACAAACAACAACACTGAAGTAATATTGTAACAAATTCAATAAACACTTGAAAAATGGACCACAATCAAAAAAAAAGAAAAGCTAAAACTCTAATGCTCCTAGGAGGGTATCTAGGTAACCTGAGAATAAAGTTCCAAGCATATTGAAGTAGTCAGAAACACCTCCCCTGGCGCCGAGAGGACAGCGACTGCTGGGAGATGGCACTGGAGACCCCCTCCCCCCAGAAGCAGACGGGCAGGAAGGGGGAGACACCCTGAGGAAGGGTGCTGCGGATGTGCAGGAGGGGAAGCACGCTCAGCTCTCCCGGGTGGTGAGCCGTAGGATGAGACGGAGCAGGGGCGTCCAAGGGTCTGATATGCACCCTCGGAGGCCAGGCTGAGAACCAGGCTGACTCCACGGGCATGTGCTAAATGGGGACGCTGGTGGGCAGTGGTGCCCGGGCATGGGGGCTTGGACATCTTGGAGGGAGGCTGGAGCAGAGAACAAAGAGACAGTTTCCAGAGACCAGACTTTGCTCCACTCTCCTTAGTGAAGCCTTAGGAACGGTCTGGATGGGGGTGTGTCCTCGACACCCTGGCCCCCAGCCCCCACCCAGCTACCTGGACTCTTGGTGCTTCTCCTACACAACTTACTGGGTAGGGTTTTGGTGGGGGGCACGGAAAGCGAGTGGCTGGCTTGGTCCTCGCGAGCAGGAGGTGCTGTTCCCTACTCCCCACCCTGTGCGTCTTTCCACATGAGGGGCTGGCTGGCTCCCTCCCTGGCTCACACATGCACAGCAGAACACAGCCCCAGGTCCTCCTCACAGAGATACTCTCTACTCCCCATCTCTGTTTGGGTCAGGGAACAACACCTGGACCAACCAAATGTGGCCCGGATGGGACCTGGGAAGTGACCGTGATTAGGTGCCTGTGGGCCAGTGGGTCAGGCCCTCGGTCAGAACAATCACTGGTAGGGAAATGCCCACCCATCCCACACTGGGCAAACCTGGGTGCCCAGCTACAATCGCACGGAGGCGAGGTGGGGGAAGGGTTGCTGGGAGGCTGTCTCATCTGTGTCTTACTGTCTGCACCCCAGCCAGATGCTCGCACCCCAAAGCGGTCATCTTCAGCCGGTCACTGCCAAGACAGGCAAGCGTGTTTTCTCCTTGAGCTGGAGGAGACGCTGAGTGACATGCTTCCGTGTCTGACTCTGGAGGGAGCGAGAGCCCCAGGCCCGCGAGGCTGAGGCTGGCGGGTTCGGAAGGGCTGGGTGAGCCTAGCAGCACCTCCCCACCCTTCCCCAAGAACATCACTGCAGGGCGCTGGAGCAGAAAGGGCAGAGTGAGCGAGCTTCCGTTCTTGGAGGTGTGAACTCTGTCAAGGTCGGATGCCTCTCTGTGGAGGAGCCGCCCTCCTAGCTCCTGCCAAGACTGATGAGATGATGTAAGGGGCCAGTCCTGGGGTCCTGTGTCCTCTGTCACGGGGCACAGACCCCAATGCTTCCACAGCCTTCCTGGGGGCGCCTCCGCTTTGGCACAGCCCCCTCCGGCTGGGAACTTTCGGTTACAGCGGAAGAGGCGGCACGGGGTGCTGCAGGTGGGGCTGGCTGCACGCTTCAGCAGCCACCTTGCCAGGTGGTCTGCGGCCCCTGTGGGCCTCCGCTCAGGCGCAGCTCCCACACGCGCCCTGCAGAGCAAGACCTTGCGCAAGAGATCAGCGTGAGCGCCACGCCCCAGCAGGAGCAGGGCGGCACATTTCCCACCAGAGGCTCTGGGCTCCCAGTGTCACGAGGGGGGAGGGGGGGATGCTATGCAGGCTCATTCCTTAACTGCACGGAGACTGTTTCCTCATCTGAAAATGAAGATAACTAAAGCAATGTCATAGGGATTGTGTGTTGATGAGAATTAAATGTGCGTCACTGTGTAAAGCTGGCAGGTCAGGGCACCCTCCCCTTCCCACTAGGGCCCTGCTTGGGGTGACTACAGAGAACAATTCGGGGGACCTCAAGGGACTAGCAAGGGGTGACAGGGTGGGGGTGGGGGGGTCCTTCCCCGCCCCACCCTGCCCTGAATTTCTGGGACACCGTCCCCCTCCTCCAGGCTGTATACTGGCCCCTGCTGGAGGTACTGGCAGCCACGAGTTTCTCTAAGGTGGGAGCCTTAGGCATGGGCTCCTTACTTGGGGAAGCACAGTGTTTCCCGAGGGAAGGAGAGACGAGCAAAACAGGAACTTGCTATAACAAGCTGCCAAAACGCAGGGCTCTGAGAAAGGAGTCTAACCACCCTGGACTTTCCATGCACACGAATTTAGGGTCATGAAGAATAACTTGTGAGAATGCATCACATGGCTGAATGCAATGTGCAGAACGCTGTGAACACGTGCGGCCATCCCCCGTGTCACAAGAGAATCCCCCTGGCGGGCAGGGAGAGGTGGAGCCCCGGAGACTGGAAAGAGGGATGAAATACGACTTCAGGCCTTTCGGGATGTTGGCATATGTAGTTGAAAGCAAACTATACTGTAAAAGGGATTACCTCAAAATATATAGGCCAGGCCAGAAGCTGCTTTTATTTTAACAGTGCAAAGTGAAGATGAAAGTCATTTAGCCGAGTCTGACTCTGCAACCCCATGGTCTGGAGCCTGCCAGGCTTCTCTGTCCATGAGATTTCCCGGCAAGAATACTGGAGCAGGTTGCCAGTCCCTTCTCCAGGGGATGGAACCCGGGTCTCCTGCACTGAGGCAGATTCTTTACCATCTGAGCCACCGCTTTTAACAGTACTTATGTGGGGGTTTTTTTGTAATTTTTACTTATAAAATTATACCTACACTTGGAAGTAAAATTCAGTTTATAAGAACATAAAAAGTACTTTCCCTTTTGTCTATGATCGTTCTCCCCTTTGCCCAAATAATGACTAAAAGCAATTGCTTTTCGATCTTCTGATGGTTACCATTACAACCTTAACACTTTACCTTTAGGATTAATTTTAGACTGAAACTTTAGACCTGCAGACTTGAAAAATAAGAAAATTGGCATGTTTACACTATTTTTTCTCTCTCCTATATGCCTTTCTGATTTGTAATGATTTTTTTATTTTATTCCTCTAAATGTGGCCTTTCCAGCTTTGTTCATTGCATTTTTATAATTCCCTCTATAATTTCCTTTCTAACTTTGAACCGTGTATCCACTTTTCCGTGAACTACATTAAGACTGTTTGCTGCTCTGCAAGACAAGGACACTAGCTTAGCTAGTCTTCTTTCTTTCCTCCTCCCCTTATTTTTGTTTCTTACATCATTGTTTTCATATCATCAGGGCTTAAAATACTTCTATTAGCTAACTAAAAGAATCTTCTTTGCTTTATCAATACACTGACTCTAAAAACTAGAAAATGATAAACCACATTGACAATATTGTGGTTTCAAATATTTACTCTAAGACCAAAAAAAAAAGATTGACTCAGAGAGAAGGAAAATATTCCTATTATTAAAACTTCACAGTTAACTACACGTTATATAACCTTATCAATAGACAAACTATATTTAAAACAAAGGTGGTAAGTACTCAGAGTCAGCTCATCTAGTGACATCTGCTTTGGGTTCTGTTGAGGTCACCAGCGCCTCACACAGCTGCGTGGTGGACACGATCTATAACGGTGCCCTGGTGCACACCTCCCAACTCTGCACTTAGTGATGTCATGCTGGTATTTTTTAAACTGGCCATGGTGGGAGAATTTACACTATGGAAACTAGAAAATGCTACCAACAAGTGCTTGAATTATTATTTTGTTGACGGACCTTAAGACAGCAGTGGAGAAAGCATTAGCAACGTTGTTCAGTTGCTCAGTCATGTCCAGCTCTTTGTGACCCCATGGACTGCAGCACACCAGGCTTCCCTGTCCCTCACCATCTCCCGGGGTTTGTTCACACTCATGTCCATTGAGTCTGTGATGCCATCCAACCATCTCATCCTCTGTCATCCCCTTCTCCTCCTGCCCTCAGTTTTTTCCAGCATCAGGGTCTTTTTCAGTGAGTCAGCTCTTTGTATCAAGTAGCCAAAGTATTGGAGCTTCAGGTTCAGCATCAGTCCTTCTAGTGAATATTCAAGGTTGATTTTGTTTAGGATTGACTGGTTGGATCTCCTTGTTGTCCAAGAGACTCTCAAGAGTCTTGCCCAACACCGTAGTTCAAAAGCATCAATTCTTTGGCATTCAGCTTTCTTTATGGTCCAACTCTCACATCCATACATGACTACTGGAAAAGCCATAGCTTTGACTAGATGGACCTTTGTCAGAAAAGTAATGTCTCTGCTTTTTAATACACTATCTAAGTTTGTCATAGCTTTTCTTCCAAGGAGCAAGCGTCTTTTAATTTCATGGCTGCAATCACTATCTGCAGTGATTTTGGAGCCCCCCAAAATAAAGTCACTAACTGTTTCCATTGTTTCCCCAACTATTTGCCATGAAGAGATGGGACCAGATGCCATGATCTTAGTTTTGGATGTTGAATTTTAAGCCAGTTTTTTCACTTTGCTCTTCCACCTTCATCAAGAGGCTCTTTAGTTCTTCTTTGCTTTCTGCCATAAAGGTGGTGTCATCTGCATATCTGAGGTTATGGATATTTCTCCCCGGCAATCTTGATTCCAGCTTGTGCTTCATCAAGCTCAGCATTCTGTACTAGTAATGTAGATTAAATTGAAATTGTGCTGAGTCTATAGCTATCGTGTTGTGAATAGCACTTAAAAAACTGAGAAAATATTTTTCCAGTGTCTGAAAATGATTATCCAATTCAACAAAGTCACTCAGAACACTGGCAATGGAGAAAAGTTCTGATGTACATAGTGTTAAATCTAAAAATTGTTTAAGGAATATAATCTGTATGAGGATGGGAAATAGTTTTACATATTACATTTAATGACTAGAAATTATTTGGTAAAGCCTTGTGTATCAGGATGCAACTCCATTTATCAAATAAGGTTAAACTGAGACTATACCTTGGCTACATAGTCAAGAGTTTGCCAAAAATTAATGAGTGTTTTCTGTAAGAATCAATTGGCCACATAGAATTTGCAATAGAAAATTGTATATTTCCTTATTATTTCTAAATTATGTGCTACATATCAGTAAAATTTATAATAAACTTAGGCAGATAGATTGTTCAAGAGCCAGTTGTTAGTGTTTACCAGCACACCACTATCTCAGAGGCTCACTGATTCCACCATTATATCACATAGGAAATTAGGAGGAAATGGAGAGAAATGCCTTCTCCTCCCATGCTCCAGGGCCAGCGTGGTCCCAGGGACCGCAGCACTCATCAGAAAGACAGCCAGGACTCTTCATGGAGGACAGGGAGATAAAGGTTGGGAAACAGCAGCGCTGGCTGGGCAGGCCAGGCTTCTCTGAGCCTTCACCCTCACATGTCTAAAACACGGCTGCCGATCCCTCCCCCTGGCCTGCTGCGGCATCTGTGAGTATGTGCAGGCGCGGTGGAAGGGCTTGCTTCTGAAGGCAGGTCCCTGTCCCCTCCACCACCTACCAGCAGAACCTGTGGCCCAAACAACACAGGGGCACCCACTGCCAGGCCCCCCCAGAACCACGGAAGCTGCCAGCACCGGAACCACTGCAGAGGGTGGCCTGATCCCGACATGTGAGGAAGGCATGGGAGCAAGGCCGCTTCCGCTTTCTGCTCACGCCCAGCGAGGCGCCAGCCCAGGCAGCACATTTGAATTCTCAGGCCTCAGCTGCGGGTCACCAGCTTCTGAAGAAACACTGACGGGCAGTTTCATCGCAGCTCACTCTGGCCGGGTCCTCTGGAGAGGCACCCGTCTGTCCTTCTGGAGAGTCACGAAGTGTGGGAATGATCGCTCGCTGCTTGGGGTGGACACGACTGTGCGGCTGTGACCCACAGAGACTGCCCTTTTCCTCCAGACCCTCTTTTCAGAAAACCCCAAACTCCAGTTTATGTACCCTTCTGTGAATCTTTCCTAAGGAAACGACCCACTATTCAGAAAACATTTCTTAAATATCTACCTCAAATCTTTCTAAAATAATGGAATAAGGTGGGGACATAAATGAACGCAAAAGCAAACATCTGTGTGCAAATACTCTCTGCATGCTGGAAACGATGTGAACTGTTCAACTACGGGAGACGTTCAAACAACCTGCTACACAGTCATTAACACGCCATTTCAGATGTTACTTTTAACACCATGATGAAATGCTTGATTTATATGTTCAGCTAAGGAGCAGATTGGGGTATCCTAGGTGGTTCAGTGGTGAAGAATCCACCTGTCAATCGGGAGACACAGGTTCAATCCCTGGGCGGGGAAGATCCCCTGGAGGAGGGCATGGCAACCCACTCCAGGATCCTTGCCTGGAGAATCCCATGGACAGGGGAGCCTGGAGGGCTACAGTCCACGGGGTCACAGAGTCAGACACGACTGAGTGGCTCGGCACACACACAGTGACTAAGCAACAAGGAGGAGCAGGTTGGGAGCGTTATGGCTGCGAGCGGCCCTGGGATCAGAGCACCTGGGTCGAGTCCTGTCTCCACACCACGTTAGCTGCCTGACCTCGGGCAAGTCACTTCAGCTCCTTAAGCCTCAGCCTCCTCACTGCACGAGGGACCCCAGCCATCCCCTTCTTCATGGGTGGGGTGTGAGGACAGTGGGGATTCTCAGCACCCGGTATATGGCAAGTCTTCAGCGTTATCTATAGCCAGCATTATAGTCACATTTGTGGCAAAATCTGTCCACATAATACACTGAGGGGACATGTCACACAATGCCCCTAGCAGTTATCTCAGGGTGGAGCAACAGGGAGAGATGTCTTATCCCCATTCCCGCCTTTCTGGGGTAGGATTCTTTCCCCTCCGCTGCCCCTGGAGCACCTTACACTTGCCCCACTGCGTCTGTTCTGCAAACGCTGTTAGCGTTGCCTCCTTGCTTTTCCAGTGTGTGAGCTCTTGAGTCAGGGACTCTTTCCTGCTCATCCTGTAGCCCCCGCCCGGAGCACAGAACCTGCAAACAGCAGGTGCTCAGTCAAACATTTAATTGTCAAATGCTTCCAAGTTTTACTGAAGAGTGTCTCAGATATCTACTGGTGTGTGACAAAATATAATGGCTTAAAATGGTGGCTATTTATTGCGTCTCACGATTCCATGGGACAGGAAGCAGCAGGGCTCAGCTGGGCAGATCTTTTGCTCCACATAGTGCGGGCTGGGGGCCACCGCCCGTTCACTCGGGGGCTGGCAGGGGCTGGAATACCCAAGAATCTTTATTCCCAAGACTGCTGCCTCGGAGCTCCTGACAACTTTTCCTTCCCCACATGGCCTCTCATCACTCACTGGCTAGAACACACGCTTTAAACCACAGGGCAGCCGAACTCCCAGGGAGAGGAAATGAAGGTGACAGATTTCTTAGAGGCTATGTGCAGAAATTTCAGAGCATCATGTCCCACCTCTGGATGGGAGAAGGGGAAGTATATATACTAGTCATCAATGCATTTTGCCTTTTGATCTTTAGAGAAATCTTTAAAAGGATGATAAGTAATACACCTTAGCAAAGTTTTAACATCCTGAGATGACCTTTCTATGTGCATACATAATAGATTAGGAACATATATAGTTGCTTTTCGTAGTATTCACTATTTTATATTCTATGCTTTAAACTTTTCATTTTGAAATGATAATAGATTCACAGGAAGTTGCAAAAATTATCCAGAGTTCCCACATACCTTTTCCCTAGTCTCCCCCAGTGACTGCATCTCAAGTAAATAGACTATTATATCAAAACCAGGAAACTGGCTCATCTGATCGCTTTTCTGCCTCCCAGGCGTTGCTATTAGGTGATTATAGGTTCAAGACTTTTGCGTCTCTGAGACTTGTTCCTCTTATCATCTGGCGTTGACAATCTTTGTCCTTGATAAAGCTCTTTCCTTATTCTATTTCACATTAGCATTTCTACAAAGCTTTCTTGTAGCTAGTATTTGGCTGGTGTATCATTTTTAATTCATTTATTTTTAATATTTCTGTGTTCTTATAGTTTAAGTCTTTTGCATACAGCTATAATTTTAAAATCAAACCTAAGTATCTCTAGCTTTTAATATATGAGCTTAGTCTATTTACATCTACTATGATACTGATAGGGTTATACCTATATTTTACTTTCTTCTTTGGGGTTTTCCTTTGCCATGATTGTCCTTTCAAGGTTTTTCTCCTCCCTTTCTTCCTCCTGTTGAATGTATTAGTCCTTCTTTCTGTCTTTATCTCCCTCTGCTGGCTTAGAAGTTACACATTCTCCTTCACTTGTCACTCGTCAAATTGTAGCATTCACATTCGACTTTAAAATGCCTGGTGCCTCGTGCAATGCAGTAGGGCTTAACCTCCTTTGACTACTTAGCAGTTGAAATGGGATCAACCAAACCATTAACTTTTAATTAATTTAAATTATTATTTTAAAATTGATATACAATACAGTTATTGGAAAGCTTTTACAAATGTTTGGAGCAATTTGGATAGATGAATCACCTCTTTCAACACTAAATTTTGTGAAATCTAAATATAGGTGAAATATTTCCAATGGAAATTTAGCATCTAAATTGAGATTTACATTACAAACGTAAATAACATACCAGATCTTGGAAAACTTAGTATATAAAGGATATAAAATCTTTCAGTAGTAATATTTATATTGTTATGTGTTGAAATTATAAAACTTTGCATGTATTGTGTTAAGTAAAATATACTAAACTAATTTCACCTCCTCCTCTTTTGAAGGTGGCTGCTAACAGTTTTAACAAGTTGTAACGACATGTGTGGCTCACCTTGGATCCACACTGGCCGTGCTCACCAGAGCAAAGCCAGGACCCGGAGTCTCAGCGCTCTGACTCGCCCGGTCTTGGTGCGGGTGCTCAGAACTGGCTACCGTGTCTTACGTGATTTTGTTTCCACCCTGTTCCTCACACCCCCACCTTAATTCGCTACTCTCATTTCTTTTATACATAACGATGATTTAGACTTACCAAAATGTTTGCTGACTTCCTCCACCGGTGCATCCGGCTCTTCTCACCCAGCTCCCGGGGCCACGCTGCCCGCTGCTTTGTTTTTCGCGGTGGCATCAGCGGTACCGAGGACTCAGGCCACGGGCAGAGACCCACGGGCCGCAGCCCGGCGCCACGGTGCTGCTGTTAGAACTCAGCCTTCCTCCTGCAGCGCAGCGGATTCACGGACGGCTGCCAGCCGGGAGAGGGCCTCAGGGCGGCAGGCCTCAGTACCCAGCTGCAGGAGCTAGAGGAAAGCGCCTTCCTCTGCGCCGTGGTCTTGGGGCCCATTTCCCGGGGCCCATGCTGCTCACAGACCCGTCCCAGCTCCCTGGACCCGGGGCCCGGATGAAGCCAGCGAGGCACTCACAGCCTCCTTGAAATTTGCAGCCTACACGCCTCGCTCGCCTTCCCCTAGCCCCGGCCCTGACCGCCCCGGGAGCGTGGTTCCCCTGCATCACAGGTGCTGTGCAGGGGACTCAGCTCCCTGAGGCCCCAGAGCCTCCCCGACCCCCAGGAAGGGCCTGAGGTTGGCGGCGGCTCACAGCTGAAAAGCCCAGGAGTGCTGGAAGCCGTGTGTGGAGGCCGCCATCTCGTGGCCACAGTTGCCAATTACAGCCAGGATTACTCGGTACCGTATTACAGCTGGGCTTCCCTGGTGGATCTGCCTGCAACGCAGGAGACCCGGGTTTGACCCCTGAGTCAGGAAGGTCCCCTGGAGAAGGGAATGGCTTGCCTGGAGAACACCATGGACAGAGGAGCCTGGTGCAGTGTTAGCAACTAACACTTTCACATTATAACTGGCTTGGTGTGTCTTTTCTTTCTAGTATTTGTTTGGCTGCACGGGGTTCCAGTTGCGGCACACAAGATCTTCAACCTCCACTGTGGCACGAGAACTCTCAGCTGTGGCACGTGGGACCTAGTTCCCTAACCAGGGGTCGAACCTAGGCCCTGTGCATTGGGAGCACAGAGTCTTAGCCACTAGACCACCACCGTCTACTAAGCTGGGATGTGTATGTGAGTAGCAACGTGAGCACTGGGGAATGGTCCCCAAAACCTTACAAGAGAGGAAGATGCTTTACCATAGCTCTCAGGTGGGACCCTCTTGGTTGGGGCACTAAGGCCCCATGTTCCAGTGTTCCTTCTACGTAATAGTGGGGAGCCTCTTCAAAAGAAGGGGGAAGCAATCTCTGGGCTTCAGCATAAACTTCAATACTTAAACTCATAAAACAATACGAAGCCTTCCTATGCTTATAACTTGTACCAACTAGAAAAACCAAACACCTTTGCTGGGTAAAAATCAAACAAATGAAAATCCCCTAGGAACTCTTGATGAAGTGTGACTTACAGTGTGTTTCCAGGTGGATTTGTGACTGCTGGGGTTCACTGGCTCACTGAACAGAGGTCTCCAGAGGACTGCTGTGTGGCCACCCCGATTTCTGGGGGTTTTCAGGCCCATAGAGGCCCTCACAGAGCCCTTCCTTTCATGGAAGCCGGTTAACTCAGTGATGGGGAAGATTCCTGGAGAGGGGGTGCCCAGGAGGTCTCAGAAAAGTCCCACACTCTGGCTGTGCTCCCCAGAGATCTGCTTCGCAGGGCCCAACATGCTAAACATTACAAGCATGTTCTGTGTCACCTGCTGCCAATTGGATTTTAAATGCAAATTAAAACTCAGGCATTAAAATTACTTGGGAGAGTTTGACTTTAAAGTGGTAATCCCACCTTCTAAAAAGGGCTTACTTTTTCATTTATTGTGTTAAATTACAATACAGAGTTTATTAAACTGTGCAGGAAACCCAATTTAAGATCTAAACACTGCCTTAATTAATGCTGAAGATGGAAGGATACGGAGGAAACCAGCCTTTCACGGGTCCCTGTTCAGTGCCGAGGCCTCACAGCCGTGAGAGCTAACACCAGCATGTAACCAAGTTCTCTGCATGACTTACCTCCTCAGTCCTCACAACAGACCCCGGAGTCAGCTATGTTATTATTCTTATTTTGCAGATTGGGAAGGGAGTACAGAGAGACAGTGTAACTAACCCAGCTGGGAAGTGTCCACGACTGGACTCAGATTCAATGGTGCTTGACTCCAACACCCTCGTTCTTTCCACGCCAGCTCCAGCCTCCCCCAGAAGGCCTGGACAGAGCATTAGCCCACCTCGGTGCAAGCACAGAGAAGGCCCAGCTTCCTTAAGCTGGCTTCCAGCTGAGGCCCCCTAGGAAAGGCCAAGAGCAGGACATGACCTCTTGCTCCTCGGGATCCCTGAGCTCTGCCCGTTGCTCAGGTCATGGGCCCCCTTACCTGTGCCAGGTGGCCCAGCCCACTCCCAGCAGTCCCCAGGGGCTGGCAAGAGGTTATCGCAGTGATTAGGGTGAGTGATCACCTGCCTTGGCCATCGTCCCCTCCCTGAACCTGGAATGATGGAGCCTCCACCCCAGCCCCCGCTCTGCCCGGATGCCGAACCAGGCTTTCCAGGGATACCAGTCCAGGCCAGCTCCCCTTGCCTTGTCAGGGAGGACAAGAGTGAGGGGCCCCTCTGAGTCCACTCTCGGCAAAGAGGGCTCTTTGCCGACCAGAGTCCCACTGGGAGGCAAGAGAGGAGGACCACCCACCTACTTCCCTCCGTAGCCTTGATTTTCAAAAGCTTCCTGATCAGCTGCAGACCTTGGTTTGAAGTCTCAGAGGTGCAATCTGTCACCTTGGGAAATGGACTGAATGTTTCTGACCTGCTTCCCAACCCACAGACTGGGGAGAGCTTGGTGATGCTGGAGCTTCGAAAAGTGGCCCAGCTCCTCCCTCTGCAACCTGCGGGCTCCTCCCCTGCTAATGACTTCTCCAGCCCCAACTTCCTCCCCTCACTCCAGACAGAACTGGATCAGCTGTGCGCAGTTCAGGGACTCTGCTCGGAGGAAGCCTGCACAGGAAGCCCCAGGAAGCCCGTATATCCTTCGAGCGGCCCCTGGCCCCAGGAAAGATGAGGCTACAGATGAGGGTGGGGCGAGTCGGCGTTTGCGGGTCCAGAGGCCGGGAGGGATGCAGAGATGGGGCTGCGAGGAAGAGGTCCAGGCGCGTGGGAAGCAGCGCGTGAGGGCGACCACCAGGGGGCGCGCTGCTCCAAGTCAAGCCCCAGGCTCGCGACTGCGAGCCGCCCTGCCCCGTCCTTTCCTGGCAGAGGTCAGCCGCACCCTGGAATATTTCCTGAGCCGAGGCTGCGGCCGCCTCTCGGCAGGCCAAGGACGGCCATCAGCGCACCATCTCCAGATGCCCCGAGGAGCCGGGGAGCCTGGATCCGACTGACGATGTTCGTCCTGGGCAGCTTCCTCCTGGTCCTGCCCGCCTCCCCTGCCCGCTGGTCACATGGGGTCTGGGGGCAGGGCCAAGGCCACGGAGGGCCTCCGGGGTGACGAGAGGGGGCAGGGAGCCGGCGCTTCCTCCAGGCAGTGTCTTAAAAGAGGGAACTCCGAACAGGTTCTGGGAAATGGAGGCGTCCAACTCCCCCATACCAGGTGAGAGACCCGGGCCTGGCAACACCCAGGCAGCTTTCCTGGAAGCCTGGGCCAGCCCCTCGCCTCCTGGGCCCAGATGTCGCCCCGGTGATGGGCGTCCTGTGCTCACACCCGCTGGCAGCAGGGAGCCCGCTAGGAGATGAATGAGGAGCCGTAGGGTGAACCCACGGGGAGGCCAGTCTAGGGCCACGGAGGATGGGAGGGCAGGGAATGTCTGGGTTTGAATCCCCACGCCTTCACCCTGTAAACTCTGTGACTGGGGGCGACTCACAGTCCTGCTGGGATATTTGCTGTCCAGTTAATGTGTTTGGGCTATAGCCACAGCCTACTAAGTGCTCGCTGTCGTTAGTAATGCCTGTGGGTGAGGTGATGCCCAGGTACAGGGCACAGTCGCCTGAGTCCAGGAAGACCCACCCCTACCGCGAGCCCGTTGGCTATGTGGCCGGTGCCCACCAGAGGTGCTCCTGGCTGAGGCATCCCCCAGCTTGCTCCCCAGGACTGTTCTTCAGGGCACAGTGCCACAGGCTGGGGAGCTGTACCCCTTCTGTGCTGAGCGTAGCAGGGCTGTCCCCTGCCCTGGAACACAGCGGCCGAGAAAGGTAGGTTAGGGGCAGGCCAGGGCTGCGGTGGGTGGTCAGAGAGCAGTTCTTGCCCCTCACCCCCCAGCTGGAGCCCAGCACCCACCACACCAGCCCCTCTACCCACGTTTTCCGCAAAGCAGATGCCCCTGGCCCTTGTCATTCCGCTGCAGGCTGAGGTCAGTGAAGGCCATGCCTCCAAGCAGAACCCTCCTGATGCAAATCATGCCCCCCACACTCACACATGTCTACGTTCCCCCCTGGTGCAAGTGGGCAGTGAGGGGCAGGGGCCTGCCCAGGGTGCCTGGCACAGGCAGGACAGAGGCCCCACTGCAGTCTCCCAGGGAGGCTTCTGTTCTGAGACAGCAGAGCTGAGACTGGGGCATAGACTTGGCCGCGAGAAGGGCAGGGGTTGGGAAAGGTAAGAAGGGCCATCAACACATCCAAGAGAAGAACTAATGTTATCACACACGCATGTGTGCGCGCACACACACGCATGCACGCGCGCACACACGCACACGCGCACGCACACGCATGCACACACGCACACACACACACACACAGGGGTCAGTCTCATTTCCCTTACCCTTTGAGTACCCTGCAGGGGACACTGTATTTTCAGAGCCCTTCTCCCCTCTTCTTGATCGCAGCGCCCTGGCGTCTCTTTAGCATCTTCCTCTATTCTGTACCAGCCCAGGGGCATGTTGCAAGCCAGGCCGCCCAGAAGAGGAGGCCAGGAGGCTTTAGGCAGTCCATGCGCCACTTTCCACCACCGTCAGGACTGTGTGCCCAGTCAAGGTCATGAGGGAAGAGATGTTTGAAGAAATAGGGAGGGAGAGCTTCCCAGCCCTTCTGAGAGACTCACTAGGGGATGTTTCTTCTTCCTGCTACACATGAAGGAGGAAGTATTAGCTCCTGAAGTTGTGTCCAGCAATTTTTTCCTCATCAATAATCTTTTATTGGTTATGTGCTGAAATTATAATATTTTGAAAAAGTAAAGTGAAAGTGTTCGTTGCTAAGTCGTGTCTGACTCTTTGCGATCCCATGGACTGCAGCACGCCAGGCTTCCCATCCATCACCAACTCCCAGAACTTGCTAAAACTCATGTCCATCAAGTCAGTGATGCCATCCAACCATCTCATCCCCTGTCATCCCCTTCTCCTCCCACCTTCAGTCTTTCCCGGTATCAGGGTCTTTTCCAATGAGTCAGTCCTTCTCATGAGGTAGCCAAAGTATTGGAGCTTCAACTTTAGCATCAGTCCTTCCAATTCAGGACTGATCTCCTATAGGATTGACTGGCTTGATCTCCTACAGTCCAAGGGACTCTCAAGAGTCTTCTCCAACACCACAGTTCAAACACATCAGTTCTTCGGTGCTCAGCCTCCTTTATGGTCCAGCTCTCACATTCATACATGACTGCTGGAAAAGCCATAGTTTTGACTGGATGGAGCTTTGTCAGCAAAGTGATGTCTCTGCTTTTTAATACGCTGTCTAGATTTGTCATAGCTTTTCTTTCAATGAGCAAGCGTCTTTTAATTTCATGGCTGCAGTCACCATCTGCAGTGACTTTGGAACCCAAAAAATAATGTCATTGTTTCCCCATCTATTTGCCATGTGATGGAACCAGATGCCATGGTCTTCATTTTTGAATGTTGGGTTTCAAGCCAACTTTTTCACTCTCCTCTTTCACTTTCATCAAGAGGCTCTTCAGTTCCTCTTTGCTTTTTGCCATATAAGAGTGGTGTCATCTGCATATCTGAGGTTATTGATATTTCTCCCGGCAGCCTTGATCCCAGCTGGTGCTTCATCTAGCCTTGCATTTTGCATGATGGACTCTGCATATAAGTTAAATAAACAGAGTGACAATATACAGCCTTGACGTACTCCTTTCCTAAATTGGAACCAGTCTGTTGTTCCATCTTTGGTTCTAACTGTTGCTTCTTGAGCTGCATACAGATTTCTCAGGAGGCAGGCCAGGTGGTCTGGTATTCCCATCTCTTTAAGAATTTTCCAGTTTGTTGTGATCCACACCGTCAAAGGCTTTGGCGTAGTCAAGAAGGCAGAAGTAGGTGTCAGGGCTTTGCTTCACTGTGTGTTAGTTTTTGTGTTTGATGTTGATTCTTTTCCTTGTGTCTATTTTTTTCCAATGTCATTTATGAAAAAGACTATCCTTTTCCTGCCGAATTGCCTTGACATCTTTTTTAACTGAAGTATACTTGATTTACAGTGTTGTGTTAGTGTCTGGTGTACAGCAAAGTGACCTAGTTCTATGTTTATGAATATACACATATGTATACATATATATTCTTTTCCAGATTCTTTTCCGTTATAGATTAATACAGTGTATCAAATATAGTTCCCTGTGCTATACAGTAGGACCTTGTTGTTTATCTACTTTATATATAGCAGTGTGTATCTCTTATTCCCAAATTTCTAATTTATCCTTCCTCCCACCTTTTCCCTTTGGTAATAACCATATGTGTGTTTTCTGTGTCTGTTTTTATTTTGTATATAAGTTCATTTGCGTCATTGTGGATTCCACGTATAAGTGATATCATATGAAATTATGCTTCTCTTTCTGCCTTCCTTCGTCTAATATGATCATCTCTAGGCCCATCCATGTTGTATCTACTTTATATATAGCAGTGTGTATCTCTTATTCCCAAATTTCTAATTTATCCTTCCTCCCACCTTTTCCCTTTGGTAATAACCATATGTGTGTTTTCTGTGTCTGTTTTTATTTTGTATATAAGTTCATTTGCGTCATTGTGGATTCCACGTATAAGTGATATCATATGAAATTATGCTTCTCTTTCTGCCTTCCTTCGTCTAATATGATCATCTCTAGGCCCATCCATGTTGTTGCAAATGATACTGTGTCACTCACTTTTATGGCTGAGTAACACTCCGTCATATGCGTATATGTATAGAGATGCATACATGTTCTATATGGCACAGTCATGCCCCGGTACTCATGATGCAGGTGGGCAGTGAGAGGCAGGGGCCTGCCCAGGGCACTGGACACAGAGGAGGCACAGGCTTGCTGTCCTGTCTGCTTTCTTTATCCCAATCTGGAATTGGGTGTTTAGGTTACTTCCATCTCTTGGGTATTGTAATGAGCGCTGCTATGAACATTAGAGAGCATGTATCTTTCTCAGTTATAGTTTTCTCCAGATAGTTGTTGAGGAATGAGATTGCTGGACCACATGCCAGCTCTATTTTTAGCTTTTTAGGGAATCTCTGCACTGTTCTCCAGGGTGGCTGTACCAGTGTACATCCCCACAAACAGTGCAGTAGGGTTCCCCTTTCTTCACACTCTCTCCAGCCTGTATTATTTGTAGACTTTTGGATGATGGCCTTTCTGACCAGTGTGGGGTGGTGTCTCATTGTCGTTCTGATTTGTATTCTCTACTAGTTAGTGATGCTGAGCACCTTTTCATGTGCCTGCTGGCCATCTGTGTGTCTTCCTTGGAGAAATGTCTATTTAAATCTTCTGCGCATCTTTAAGATTTGGGGTTTTGTTTTCTTTAATACTGAGATATATGAGCTGTTTGTATATTTTGGAAATTGATCCTTTGTTGGTCTCATCATTTGCAAATATTTTCTCCTGTTCTGTAGGTTGTCTTTATTTATGGTTTCCTTTGCTATACAAAAGCTTTTAAGTTTAATTAGGTCCAACTTGTTTATTTTTCCTTTTATTTCCATTACTATAGGAGATAGACCAAAAAATCTTGCTGCAATTTCTTTCAAAGAGTGTTCTGAGTTTTCCTCTAGGAGTTTATAGTGTCTGGTATTACATGTAAGTCTTTAATCTATTTTGAGTCTATGTTTGTGTATGGCATTAGATTGTTTTAATTTCATTCATTTACATGCAGCTGCCTGGTTTTACCAGTACCTCTTACTGAAGAGACTGTCTTTTCTCCACTGTTTATTCTTGCCTCCTTTGTGAAAGATTAATTGCCTGTAGGTGTGTGGGTTTATTTCTGGGCTCTGTGTCCCCTTCCATTGATCCTTAGGTCTTTTTTGTGCCGATATTGTGCTGCTTTGATTACTGTAGCTTTGTAATATTCTCTGAAGTCTGGGAGAGTTATGCCTCCAGCTCAGTTCTTGTTCCTCAGAATTGCTTTGGTAATTCAGGGTCTTTTGTGACTCAGTATACATTTCAGGATTATTTGTTCTAGTTCTGTGAAAAACATCGTGGGTAATTTGATAGGGGTCTCTTTAAATCTGTAAACTGCTTTGGGTAATCTGGCCATTTAAGCTATGTTAATTCTTCCCGTCCAAGAGCATGGGCCGTTTTTCCATTTCTCTGAGTCATCTGCAGTTTCCTTTATGATGTTTTATAGCTTCCAGCATGTGAGTCTTTCACCTCCTGGGTCAGGGTTATTCCTAAGTACTTTTTATGCAATTTTAAAAGGGTTTTTTTTTTCCCTTACTTTTCTTTATTTTATTGTTAGTGTAAAGAAATGCAAGGTAGCTCAGTGGTAAAGAATCTGCCTGCCAGTGCAGGAGACATGGTTTCGATCCCTGGGTCAGGAAGATCCCTGGAGAATGAAATGCAACCCACTCCGGTATTCTTGCCTGGGAGATCGCATGGACAGAGGAGCCTGGCGGGCTACAGTCCAGGGGCCCCAAAAGAACCAGAAAACAACTTCTCCGACTAAACCACAACGGATAGTCTATCTTTTGTTTGGAGCGTTTAGTTCATTGACACTTAAGGTAATTACTGATAGGCGTGTGTTTATTGCCATTTTAAACCTTGCTTTCCAGTTGATTTTGTATTTCTTCTTTGTTCCTTTCCTTTTCTTTTTGTTTTGCCTTTTGTGGTTTAATGGTTTTCTTTTGCGTTATGCTTGAGTTCTGTTCTTAGTTTTGCGAATCTATGTTTTTATTTATGATTATTCTGGTTTTCAAGTGTGTTAACATATTACTATTACTATAGCTATATGGCTTATGCTGGTAGTCATATAAGCTCAAACACATTCTTTCAAAAAATTTAATATTCTTACTCTCCTTCCCCACACTTTATGATTTTAATGTCCTATTTTATATCTTCATGTTATCCTTTTGCTGTTCATTGTAGTTATAACCACTTTCATAAACTTTTTAAATTTTTTAATCTATGTACTATACTTGCTTTTTAAGTGATCTCTATACAATCCTTTTTTATATTTGCTTTTCCTGATTTGATTTTTCTCTTTGCTAAAGATTTTTGCTTATTTTCTGTTTAGAGAAGAACTTGCAATATTTCTTTTATTAATACAACGGGTTTAGTATTGCTGTCTTCTTTTAGTTTTTGCTTACCTGAGAAATTCTTTATTTCTTCTTCTGTTCTAATGATAATCTTGCTGGTTAGAGTATCCTGACAACATAGGTTGCAGGTTTTTCCCTCTCAAGACTTTGAATGCATCTTGCCACACCCTTCTGTCCCGCAGTAGAGAAATCAGCTGGTAACTTCCTTGTCACTCTCTGTTTTTCTTTTGCTGCCTTTAGAATCCTCCCTTTGTCTTACCCTTTGCTGTTTTCAGTCCCCTTTCTCTTTTTTCTCCTTCTGAAATCCCTCATTATGCATAGATTGGCACACTTTATATTATCCCATAAGTTTCATATATTGTGTGTGTGTTTAATTTGTCCTTCTAGCTGCTATTCTGAAAGGGTGATATCCATTCTGTCTTCCAGATCACTTATCCGTTCTTCTGTTATTTAGTTTTCTGTTGGTTGTCTTTAGCTTGGTTTTCATCTTAGCAGTTGTATTTTCTAATTCTGATTGGCTCCTCTTTATAGTTCCTAGTTTCTTGTTACAGTGATCAACATTTCTGTCAAGAGCGTTCCTTAATCCTTTCAGCATTTTTATTACCCTTTTTTGAACTCAGAGTCTGGTAGACTGGAAAGGTCTATTTCATTGTTTCTTTCAGGGGATTATCTTGTTCTTTTATTGGGGTACTTTCTCTCCTTCTTTGTCTTTCTTATATTTCTCTGACTCTGAACTTAGGGAAAACAGTTATCTACTGTGGTCTTGAGGGGCTATTTTTATATGGGAGTGTCGCCTGCGTGAGTCTAGTACTTTTGGTGCAAGGGCGGTTTTTGGTCTGGACGCTCGCCGTGTCTTTCCCTTAGGGTGTACAGGTCTTTGTCCCCTTGGCGGGGGATATGATTGGGGTTTTGGGGAACAGAGTTTGCGCTGGATGCTGAGTGGGGCCTCCTCTTTGCCCATTAGGGCCGAGTCTGCTCCCCACTTGTTGAATTAGAAGCCCCCAGATCCGGTTCTCAGCTGCAGTGTGAGGTAACTGGGACCGGAGTCCTGCTGGGGGTGGAGCCTCTGAGTATCCTCCGCAGGAGCTGCCCACTGGGGCACGTGCTCTGTGACGTCATCCGCCACGCGTGTGTGCTTACAGAGCCCATGGTTGGAGCTGCCCACTGGGACACGTGCCCTGTGACGTCATCCGCCACGCGTGTGTGCTTAGAGCTCACGGTTGCTGGCGCTGCCCTCAGCCCCGCTTCAGCCATGAGAATGCAGACCTTCAGCCCGGGGTCCCCAGACGCTGTGCTGAGAAGGCCATTGGTGCAGGTCCACCAGCGCCCACCACAGTCGCTCCATGGTGATGCTGGGAATCAGCCCAGTGCTCAGCCCTTCTCTGAGGAAGTGTACCCTTGAAACCCCACCTGATAGGAGACCCGCCCCAGCCAGGCGGGTGCCAGTAATCCGCGTGGATGTCCCGCAGGTGCGGCACTCGCATATTTCCGCCTAAATCTCGCAGGCAGCCACAAGAAGTCAGCTCAGATTTCATCCCCGCTTTCCCAGTTGTGCGCGCATGGGGAACTGGCTCAGATTTCAGCCCTGCCTCCATGTGCGGGCAGCCTGCCTGCCCCAATGTGCTCCAGAGCCCCTGATGGGAGAGCTGTGCCTGCTCTGAGCATGCGGAAACAAGGCTGGTGTGGCGGGGCCCAGTGCCCCCTCCGTTCACGTGTGTTGACAGCGGGGCTCCTATGGTGGACCCAGGATGGTACCGCATACACCCCCGTCGCAGTCTGCACCACAGCCCAGGCCCTTCCATCTGCCTGTGCAGCCAAACCAAGCGCTCTCCCCTGTTCCGCCCGCTGAAGCCCGGGTTTCTTTATCCGGCCCCTGCACTCACTGGCATGCGGGCATCTCGGGCTGGGGAGTGCGGTGAGTTGGCCGGGACCACATGTGCTGGTCTCTGCCCTACCTGCCACAGGCTGGCTGCTGCGCTCTGAAGCCCCCTCTGTATCCTGGCTGATCTTGCAGTCGGTGAAGGGCATTCCCAGAATGAGGGAACTTTTCCTCTTCCCCAGCTCCCTTAGGTACACAGGTCCCATCCCAGCCCCTCCTCCTGCTTCTCCTCTACCTGGCTGCATGGTGACCCTTCTGCAGCTTTGGTTCCGTGAGGTCTCCTGCCAGTGTTCAGCAAGTGTTCTGTGAAAACTGTTTTACACTTAGAGGTATTTCTGATGTTTTTGTGGGAGGGGGTGTGGTTCAGGTCCTTCTATTCCTCCATTTTGATCTCCAGTCTAGCATTTTTTAGTAAGGCAGCCTTGAGAAGATGAAGCAGACACCTCAGGAAGCAAACGAGAACAGGGGCAGAGGGAGAGTCTGACTCGGTTGACATTCTCTAACTGCTGGATCTAGCCGTACCTGAAGTCCATATCATGGGAACTTCTCAATAAAGAAGCCAAAATACTCCTCTTATCTTCTAAGCCAATTTTAATTGTCTTTTTTGTTTCCAGCAACTGAAAGAATCTTACCTAGTCATCCTCTTTTGGATGTGCCTAAAAATGGACTCAGAAGGCATATGGTTGCCAGATAAAATATAGGTCACAGAGTTAAATCAGAATTTAGATCAGTTACTAACAGTGAATTGCAACAGTACCTCTATAGTAGATGTTATGTCCCTTGAAATATTTGTAGCACATTTATACTATATAACAGGGCTTTCCATATTTTTATTTGCTAAGTCTGGTAGCCCTATTTCAGCCACATGTCCATATTTACACTACTTAAAAAAAAAAACAAAAACTGGACCTGGACACAAACCCAGAGTTTTTAATTCTAAAGCCACTACTACACCAGGCCACTCAATGGGCGTCT
>SJYC01136409.1:0-18590 GCA_006408675.1 Madoqua kirkii
TAATGTATGTTAATCTAGTTTGGATTAATACGCACAGTATACAGAAACTTTTATTATTTTTTATTGAAGTATAGCTGATGTACAATAGTATGTAAGTTGCTGTTCACTTGTATGTCGTGTCTGACTCTTTGTGACCTCATGGACTGTAGTACGCCAGGCTCCTCTGTCCTCCAGCATCTCCCACAGTTTGCTCAAATTCTTGTCCATTGAGTTGGTGATGCTCATATAACTTATTATATAAGGTATGTAGTATAGTCATTCACAGTTTTGCAAGGCTATTCTCTATTTACAGTTATGTAATGTTGGCTGTATCCCCCATGCTGTACAATATATTCTTGAGCCTGTCTTACATCAGAGCCTGTCTTAGATCATACCCCCGCTCCTATTTTGCCCCTCCCCACCCCCTACTGGTAACCACTAGTTTATCCTCTGTATCTGTGAGTCTGCTTCTTTTTATTATACTCGCTAGTTTGCTGTATTTTTTAGATTCCACATATAAGTGATATCATACAGTATTTGTCTTTCTCTGTCTGACATGTTTCACATAGCACAATGCCCTCCAAATCCAACCACGCTGTTGCAGATGGCAACACTGTATTCTTTTTTATGGCTGAGTAATATTCCATTGTATATATACACCACATCTTTACATTTGAGCAAAAACTTTTGTCTTCTTCATCATCATTCGCTACAGCTTTATACACTGTGTGCTCATCAATCAACACAGGTTTATTGTTTTATGATGTTATTTTTTAAATCAGATGAGAGAAAAAGAGAAGTTGCAAAGAAACATGCATTGATACTATCTTAAGTATTTACCTGTCCCATTACTTTTACTGGTGTTCCTTGTCTCTTCATGTGGATTTGAATCACTGTCTGATATCCTTTCATTTCAGCCTGAAAGACTCCTTTCAACATTTCTTATAAGGCAGGTCTGCTAGCAATTAACTGTCTCAGTTTCTGTTTATCTGAGAATCTGTTAAGTGCTCTTTCACTCTGAAGAATAATTTTGCCAACTGTTGAATTTGGGGTTGACAGTTTTCCACGGAGCCCTTTGAATATGTTGTTGTGCTGCAGGCAAAATCGAGGCAGCGTGTGTACACCAGCCCCTCACCAGGTCCGAGGTGTATACCTCTAGATTTGAAACAGATGAGAACGGAGCCAAGGTTGGGAGGAAAGAAGTGTCTGCCAGAGTGGGAGGGCCTCATCCAGCCGCGCCTCGGGGCTGAGCGGCGAGAGCTGTCAGTCACGGAAGCATGGCAGTAGGCTGCAGGAAACTGGAACCATGGTCTGGAGGGATGGCCTGCGGTTTCCAGTCTAAGACATCCAGTGATTAGCTTGGTGGCGTAACTGGGGAAATAAGGAAGGAAACACCATCCGTGAGAGAACAGACAGTTGGGAGATCATGTCATCTGTGCTGAGTTAGGAAAACTAGGAAGTGAGAGAGGAGAGGCATGTGAAAACAGGGGCTGAGAGGCTTGATATGGACCTCAGTTAGAATTCTGTGTGTTGCAAGTCACAGAAAGACAACCTAAGCCAGCTAAAGCCAGAAAAGGGAATTTATTCAAAATGTATCAGAGATTTACAAAGTCCTTTGCAAGCTGGAGAACCAGGCTTGGGAAAGAGCCCCAAAAGATGGTGGCTCCAGGGAGCATAAAAATGAGGCGCACCAGATCGTCTTCTTGAAGGGGTGGCACGGTGGGGATGCCTCCACCATGTGAGAAGGCACCAGCCTCACAGCAGGACATCGTCACTGCTCCCTGTGCTGGAAGCCCCTTTACCCATCTCTCAGTCTTTTCATAACATGCTCAAGATCAGACCAGACCCAGGCAGGCCCATCTGACGGGCTGAGCCTACATCACATGGCTGCAGCCAGCTGCCTACAGGGTCGGAGCAGACCAAAGAGGGAGGTGGGAGTGCGGGGGTGGGGCAGGCGAGAGGGAGTCACTCCAAAACAGGAAGGCCTGACTGTGTGTGTCAGCTTCGAGAAGAGAACCAACTAGAGGAGGAGGGATTAAAGATGCAAGAGGAGGGGAAATGTTTGGAGGAGCAGATGAAGGTTGTGTGCCCAGGGGGAGGGGCTGCTCAAGCGCAGGAGGAATCTGGACTTTGTGGAAGGATGTGAGTTGGGAGAGAAGGTGCCTGGGAAATTTCCATTCTTTCCATCTGTTCCAGTCCCTGCCATTCCACAGCAAGCAGGTGTTCTCACGAGGGAGAAGACTTGTTTCTCAATAATGCAAAGCTGACTTGAGCGGTGATTCATCATGCTCTTTGCGGGAGGGGAAATCATTTCAGACCTACTTCCTTGTTGGACCTGGGTAAGGACGGAGGCTGCCATTGGAACCTGGGCTGGCTGATGCTGGCGGGAAGCCCACCTCTAGGTCCCCACCCTCTGCTGGAGGGGAAGGGTGACAGCTCCTCGGGGCCTCATGTTCCCAGGACCCAGAAACCCACAACGAAGTCTCATTTCCCTCTTTCCTCTCGGCCTCTGACTACCAGAAGCAGGAACACAGCAGGGGGACCCTGCCTGGCCCAAAGTGTCAGGCCCAGTGGGCTGCGGTCCCTCCTGCCACTGCCCACAGTGCCCCCGGGGGACTCCACCCACTCCCGGCAGGGCCTGTCCCACTGCCGGCCCTGCACAGCCTCTCGTGGAAGCTTTTTCCCTTCTGAGGAACCACAGTGAGATGTCACAGCCGAATAACACTTTATCTGAAAGCCGCTAGCTACACGGAGCGGAGAGTCTTAGGTGAGCAGAATCAGTTTTAACCCAGTTTTTACAGAGGCCTAAAAATGAGGCCTACCAGGTTAATAGGACCCCATCAGGTACACACAGCTGAGCTACTCAGCAGCCTCTTCAAGAAAAGACTTGCTCCCCCAGCTGCAAGGAGTGGGTCAGCTAACACCGCCAGCTGCTGGCTTTTTTAAGGTCAACCTCAGGTTTTGAGCCAACTTCGTGTTCTTCTTGGGTGGCTCCCAGCCAACGACTGCACAGGCCGCGGTAGCCAAGGTCATCCTCCTTTTTGAGGAAGTGATGGTAGCGCGGGACAGAACCACCTCCACCCAAAGCTGGACCCCTCTTCTGGGCCGTCTGCCTCAGAGCCCCAGGTGGGCTGGCAGAGACTGCCAGGTGTGCATATGGCTCAGACCCACCTCTCCCTCCCGCTCCTGCCTCCTCCCCTTCGCTGAACAAGTGTTCATCCCTCATAAAACTCTTACTCTGCATCTGCCACTGAAGAATCCAGCCAGTGTACCACTCCCCCATCCTCTCAGCACTGAGCCCCCCGCACATCAGCTGTCTGGCCTCTCGCTGCTACAGAGAGAAAGGTGATGGGTGACCAGTGGTACAGTGGAGGTTCAAACCAAAGGCTATGTTCTCTGAACCAGCTCATCTAGTTACCCTTAAGCTACCTTTCCCCTAATCCAGGGCTGCGGGACTCAAGGAAACATCCCCAAGGCCATGGGTCACAGGTAAGGGCCTTTCCAAGCAAAGCCTCTGTATCCTGGTCTGAATGCTCTTACTGGCCTGGTATACCTGGTGATTTTCCAGTGCCCAAGCCTGGATTCCGCCTTTGTCCTTTGACTTTCTGCCCAGGATCCCAGGATACCAAAGACTCAGAAAAGGAAGAGTCCAGGGCTCTAGACCTATTCTGATGGGCCTGGGCTGTGTATGACAGAGTGTACCACAGACGGCAGTGAGCAGACAGGACTGAAATTAAAGGCCAAGCCACACATCTGGAGGAGGCACTGAGCCAAAGGACAGAGATGGACTTCAGGCCAAAGGCAACAGGACTAAGGCCAGGGACAGTGGGCCAAGAGAGAAGCCCTGCCTTCTTCCCTGGGGGACACAGCACTTGTGGAAGCCGAGTGCCCAAAGGCGAAGCTGAGGCCAGCAAGTTAAGGCCGCCAGTGTAGGGGAAGGTTCACTTCAGATGAATCCCTCACAATTTTGTGATTAAAAAATCTAGGGAAAAAAATCTACAAAGAATATCTCAAAGACAGCGTGCTGCAAGTTTTATTTATGGTTTACATTTAAATTCTAGATTATAATATTTAAATTATGGGCTAATTTTTAAATTATGGGTAATTGTTGTTCAGTTGCTCAGTCGTGTCTGACCCCTGGCAACCCCATGGACTGCAACACGCCAGGTTTTCCTGTCCATCACCAGCTCCTGGAGCTTGCTCACACTCATGTCCATCAAGTCGGTGATGCCATGGTCCAACCGTCTCATCCTCTGTCGTCTCCTTCTCCTCCTGCTTTCAATCTTCCCCAGCATCAGGGTCTTTTCAAATGAATCAGCTCTTCACATCGGGTGGCCAAAATATTGGAGTTTCAGCTTCAACATCAGTCCTTCCAATGAACACTCAGGACTGATCTCCTTTAGGGAGGACTGGTTGGATCTCCTTGCAGTCCAAGGGACTCTCAAGAGTCTTCTCCAACACCACAGTTCAAAAGCATCAATTCTTCAGTGCTCAGCCTTCTTTATGGTCCAACTCTTAACCTCCATACATGACTACTGGAAAAAACATAGCTTTGACTAGACGGACCTTTGTTGACAAAGTAATGTCTCTGCTCTTTAATTAGCCATCTAGGTTTGTCATAGCTTTTCTTCTAAGGAGCAAGCATCTTTTAATTTCATGGCTGCAGTCATCATCTGCAGTGATTTTGGAATCCAAGAAAGTAAAGTCTGTCACTGTTTCCATCGTTTCCCCATCTATTTGCCATGAAGTGATGGTACTGGTTGCCATCATCTTCTTTTTTTAAATGTTGAGTTTTAAGCCAGCCTTTTCACTCTCCTCTTTCACCTCCATCAAGAGGCTCCTTACTTTCTCTTCGTTTTCTGCCTTAAGGATGATGTCATCTGCATTTCTGAGGTTATTGATATTTCCCCCAGCAGTCTTGATTCCAGCTTGTGGATTGATTGATTCCAGCATTTCTCATGATGCACTCTGCATATAAGTTAAATAACTAGGGTGACAATATACAGCCTTGATGTACTCCTTTCCTGATTTGGAACCAGTCTGTTGTTCCATGTCAGGTTCTAACTGTTGCTTCTTGACCTGCATATGGGTTTCTCAGGAGGCAGGTAAGGTGGCCTGGTATTCCCACCTCTTTAGAATTTTCCATGGTTTGTTGTGATTCACATAGTCAAAGGCTTTAGTGTAGTCAATGAAGCAGAAATAGATGTTTTTCTGGAACTCTCTTGCTTTTTTTATAATCCAACAGATGTTGACAATTTTATGGGTAATAAATATGAGAGTTTAAATTTTATATATGTAAATTATGGGTAAGGGCTTAATGGGGTCTTGCAAGAGAACTTTTAGAAGGTTCATGTGGCCTCAGTGGGAGTGATAATCTCCTTGCAGTCCAAGGGACTCTCAAGAGTCTTCTCCAACACCACAGTTCAAAAGCATCAATTCTTCAGTGCTCAGCCTTCTTTATGGTCCAACTCTTAACCTCCATACATGACTACTGGAAAAAACATAGCTTTGACTAGACGGACCTTTGTTGACAAAGTAATGTCTCTGCTCTTTAATTAGCCATCTAGGTTTGTCATAGCTTTTCTTCTAAGGAGCAAGCATCTTTTAATTTCATGGCTGCAGTCATCATCTGCAGTGATTTTGGAATCCAAGAAAGTAAAGTCTGTCACTGTTTCCATCGTTTCCCCATCTATTTGCCATGAAGTGATGGTACTGGTTGCCATCATCTTCTTTTTTTAAATGTTGAGTTTTAAGCCAGCCTTTTCACTCTCCTCTTTCACCTCCATCAAGAGGCTCCTTACTTTCTCTTCGTTTTCTGCCTTAAGGATGATGTCATCTGCATTTCTGAGGTTATTGATATTTCCCCCAGCAGTCTTGATTCCAGCTTGTGGATTGATTGATTCCAGCATTTCTCATGATGCACTCTGCATATAAGTTAAATAACTAGGGTGACAATATACAGCCTTGATGTACTCCTTTCCTGATTTGGAACCAGTCTGTTGTTCCATGTCAGGTTCTAACTGTTGCTTCTTGACCTGCATATGGGTTTCTCAGGAGGCAGGTAAGGTGGCCTGGTATTCCCACCTCTTTAGAATTTTCCATGGTTTGTTGTGATTCACATAGTCAAAGGCTTTAGTGTAGTCAATGAAGCAGAAATAGATGTTTTTCTGGAACTCTCTTGCTTTTTTTATAATCCAACAGATGTTGACAATTTTATGGGTAATAAATATGAGAGTTTAAATTTTATATATGTAAATTATGGGTAAGGGCTTAATGGGGTCTTGCAAGAGAACTTTTAGAAGGTTCATGTGGCCTCAGTGGGAGTGATAACGGAAATATAAGAGGTTCAGAACTCTAGGCATGAGGCTCTGATAGGTGGGTGATATTGAAACAGAGTCCAAAAGGATACATCAAAATCTAAGTGAAAAAGACAGGCAGAGTGTTTATTTGGTGGGGAGGGCAGGTGTGGTAACGAAGAAGACTGACCAAGTAATGGCTCTTCTGAGATGGTTCTGGTTCACAGTGGGGACTGGGCTCACTCAGTCACTTAGGGACCCAGACTATGGGCCTCTGCCCTCTTTTACATGGGGCTTCCAAGGTGGTCCCAGAAAAGGGAGACAAACGTGGAGGAGTGTTGAGGGGAGGAGTTTTGTGGGCCAGACATCAAACTGGCCATAATTCATCAGCTCATGACCAGTGACTGGAGCCCAGCCACACCAACTGCAAGGCAGCTGGGAAATCTGGGGCACCTGGTGTGCCCAGGAGAAAGGGGAGAGCAGTTTGGGTGGAGAGAAAGCACCCTCTGCCCACAGTGGGGAGTCGATAGTGACTGGGGTGTTCAGAGCCAGCTTGGTAGAGAATGATCAGAGCTGTGCTAGCAAATGTGTAACACCTGGCTCTCTGGAAGGAAAAGAAAGGTAAGCCCTGATTTTGTCAAACAGTAATCAACATTGAGGCTGCAAAGAACAAAGAACTTTATTTGGGGATCTTATGGATTGCAGTTTGAGCAACACATATTCCAGAGAGTATTTCAGGGAAGAGCAAAAGCAGGAGCTTATAAAGGCAAAAGCCCTGAAGCTATGTTCTGACACTGAAAAAGAAATATCTCTCCTTGAGGAAAAGGCTGTCACGAATTATAAGAGGGTAAGGGTCGATATGTATCTCGAGTTTCTAGCAGGTGTTCTGGATGTCTTCTTTAGAACAATATGTAGCATTTTCTGATTTTCTTGGCATAAATACTCCCACCACCATTAGCTTCTAACCACCAGCGTACCATCATGATTGGTGAACAAGGAGCTGGGAAGAGCTGTGTAGAAGCCGCTCATATGTAGTTGAATTAGAATTCTTCAGAGAAACAGAACCATATATGTAATACATACATACCTCAAGGACATATGAAGTGTTTGATTATATGTATATACAGTGGTCTTCCTCAATTTACAATGGTGTTGTGTCCCAATAAACCCAACGTTAAGTAAAAAAATGCATTCAATACACCGAACCTACCGAATATCATGGCTAAGCCTAGCCTGTCTTATACATGCTCAGAACATTTACAGTAGCCTGCAGTTGGGCAAAAATCATCTAATACAGATTCTGTTTTAGAGTTAATAGTTGCATATCGCATGTAATTTATTGACTACTGTACTGAAAGTGAACAAGCAGAATGGTTCTATGGGTCTAGAAAGCCTGTAAGTGTATCTATTCTAAGTTCCTGGCCGTGATCACCTGGCCGGCTGGGAGCCACAGCTCGCTGCCACTGCCCAGCATCATCAGAGAGTACCATCTGGTGTGTGGTTAGCCCAGGAAAAGACGAAATTCAAAAATCTGAAGCACAGTTTTCTACTGAAAGCATATTGCTTTCGCACTATCACAAAATCTAAAAATCGTAAGCTGAACCATCGTTAAGTCAGGGACTGTCTGTATATATCAAGAGATTTGCAACGAGGAATTGGCCCACACAATTATGGAGGCCAGGTTCCAAGATCTGCTGCTGGCAAGCTGGAGACACAGGAGACCCGAGGTAGTTCTCATGCGAAGGCAGGAAAATACCAGGGTCGCAGCTGGAAGTCTTCAGGCCAGAAGATTTCCCTTCTGCTCCTGGGAAAGTCAGCCTTTCTTTCCTTCTTGGGCCCCCAGCTGACTGGATGAGTCCCGCCACCTCCAAAAGGGCATGTGCTTTATTTCATTTACAGACTCAAATGTTAAGTTTTGCCCAGAAACACCCTCACAGACACACCCAGAATAATATGTGACCAAATGTCTGGGCAGTCTGTGGCCCAGTCAAGGTGACATAAAAATCAGCCATCACAATAGTCTTTTCACCATACAGGTAGGATAGGGTAGGGAGAAATAAGCCTGAGAAGGGGAGTTGTTCAACAGTAGGGAAATGTCAGTAGCTAGAAAGTCATGTCTGTTGAATAGGTTTTACCTTTGTGTTTAAAATAGTTTATTTAATTGTAACTTTAATTCATAATACAATTTCTAATGTCTGTGTTAAAATTACAAAATTCCTAAAAATTCAACAATCAGCTCTCAGGGCTGTTGGAGCCCGCTGGCTGGTCCAGCACGTCACTGAGATGGACAGGTGTGGTGTGCTAGGGAGACAGAGCTTTAGCCGCCTGGCAGCAGAGACTGAGCGTGCCCTCAGCTGGGGACACTGCGTCCGGTGAGCACTGAGCAGGCCTCTCAGACTCAGGGCTCTCCTCTCTGTGTGGCGTCTTGGTATAGATTGGAGAAAGGCATGCCCTTGTCACCAGGCCCGAACACACAGCTTTGCCAGCAGAGCCCAAACTGAGGCCTGCTTCCGCTTCTGCTGACACGCTTGCGCGGTGTACAGCTTACGTAACGGTGGCTGAACCTCTGCGAGGCATGGGGCTGTCTCACGTCAGGCCTTGAGACAGAGGCCCGTTGCCGCTTTCTAACTGAGAGACTGGTTGATAAGTGTGCCCGTCCCTCAGGAGAAGCCTCCCTGCGGCGAGAGCAGGCAGACTGTTTCTGGTGGCTTTGGGCTCCTGGATATGCAGTTATCTAATAAAGCAGCCGTTCTCAACCCTGGCCGCACCTTAAATCATCGGAGGAGCTTTCACCCCTCCCAAAGACCAGTGTCCACGCCAGATGAGTTAGACCGGAACTGATGGGATGAAACACGGAAACTAGTTTTCAGAAAGCCCCGATACACAGCTAAGGCTGAGACCGGTGACTTGGAGCTATCCCGGCTCCAGGCCAATGATGTTGGTGCTTGATCGTCCCACCAAGAGGTGTGCGTTTCTGCCGAAGCCTTCTGGACGGTTCTGCCCTCCCAATCCTTTCCACTCGCCTTGCAGTACCCAGAGGTACCTGACCCAGAGGAGCTCCTTAGAAAATGCAGAAATGATGCAGGACAGGGAACCGGCAAAGGGAGACGCAAGGACCACCGTCAGGAGGTACGGGCTGTAAGGACCGTGGGTAAGGGGCAGTCTCTCTGTCTCTCCTCCTAACTGAGGCCTGTATTTCTCCTTGGCCTCAGCTTACTGCCTGTGTAAGAGGAGTGGAGCGGTCCCTTCAGATAAAACTTACTCAGGAGGCCCTGCTCTTGTCCTCACCTCACCCCTTCTCCCAGTGGTCTCAGAGGGAACTGGAGGGCTCCCAGGTCCTGCCGTGTAAGGTTTGTAAGCTTCAGGAAGGAGAGGGTGCTAACGTCCCTTCCAGCTGGAACACATGGATCCCTTCATCCAAAGGAGTGTGGTCTGGGGACAGAGAGGAAGGAGCTGCCTGGCCCCTGGCCCGCACCCCCGCCGCCACCATCGTTCTCTGGTGCAGAGTTCAGATTAGCTCTGCCCTTTTCCCAGCTTTGTTTCTGGGCTTGAGCTTAGAGCCTCTGTGCTTTTGCCCAATTCCAAAGCGGATCCTCAGAAAAGCAGGCGAGTAAGCTCAGCAGCTAAATATCATCCAGGGAAAGAGCTGCACAGAAAAACTGCCGGAGTAGTTTCGTAACCAAAACAAGTGTGAGTGGACCCAAACTAAGCCTTTGGGGCATTTTTCCTGCCTCTGGTTTGGAGGAAATGGTCCAGGCCGCATTACTCACAGGCTTAGTGATTGCTCAAGATGTTGTCACTGGCCACGGGACCTTCTGTGACACTGATGTCAACCTGAGACATTCCAGCCCTGTATCCTTCCCTCTCCTGCTAGATGGCCTCTGTCCCACCCTGGTTTGACCCTTTCCTGGCCCCAAAGAACAGGAGGGCAAGTCTGGCATTCAGTGGTGTTTCTCAAATCTACCCATCAAGCCAATATTCCTCGTGAGGTTCCTGGCCTGAGTCCCGCCTGAGGCTCGGGGCTTGTTGTGCAGGAGGGGCACTGGGCAGTCTGTGGCACACAGACAGAGCCCCGAGGAAGTGCGTGTCAGCGCCCCTTCTGGAGGTAGAATCGAGACAGTTTGGGAGACTTGCTTAGAATGATCAGACCTGTGTGACCAGAATCACACCCCCGAGAACAGGAGCAGGGAGCGGGCAGGAGCAGGGACCGTGCATGCAGGTGGTCGTGTGCAGTGTCACAGGAGAGGCTCCAGAGGAAGCACCGGCCAGCACCACAAACGGCCTTGGGTGTCATAGCAAACTTACGCGTGCTTACTCATCCCTTCTGAGGAGCATCTGAGCGTCAGAGTGCGTGACGAGATGCTGAGTCAGACCGCTCTGTCTCTAGGGATACTGCCGCTCCCACCCTGGGGACCTGACTCGCCGCATCCTGGTGAGTGCTTAACCTCTCCCATCCTTCCCTCCTCTCCACAGTCCATATGCTGTCCTCTCCCGCATGGACTGCTGCAGTGAGCCCCCAGTGGACCCCAGCCTCGGGATCCTCTTCCCTTCCATCTGCTCGGTCCACCGTCTGGGGATCGGTGGACATAGGGGCACTCTGAGGGTTAGGGTAGGAGCACAGCCCATCAAAGCAGAGGGCACCTGTTCAAAGCCCTCACCATCTGCCTACCGAGAGGATATCACACAGTACCCAGGCCCAGAGAACCCAGCCCAAGTGCCTGACGGGGCATCTTGCGGGGGGGTTTCAGGGGCACTAAGGCTGGTCCTTACCATCCAGCAAATTCCCTGAGGGCTCTCAAGCCAGGAGTGTTCACGAGAAATGATTGGAATCAGGGCACTTAGACTGGCACCGCAGAAAGGCAGGAGCTGCAGAGACGGGCTCGGTTCAGGCCCAGCCCCGACAGGGCTGTGTGACTCTGGGCAAGATACGTGACATTTCCCTGCTTATTTGCTTCATCTGAAGAACCGTGACAAAGGCTTCCCTGCCTCAGGGACTCTGAGAATTGAAACAGATACAGAATATAAAGCTCCAACCTCGAGGACACATAGTAGGTGCTACTAAATGACAGCAGTTACTGTGATTGCATTTCTTGGGCAAGTTTTAGGATTTTGAGCCTGAACCTTCCCAAAGCCCTGCTGCACACTGTTTAGACCTCTGCTAGTATTAAACTGAGACACGGCAGTTGGCAGAGATCCACTCCTCAGTGAACAATCTTTAGCAAGATCCGGAAGATCCCCTGGAGAAGGAAATGGCGACCCACTCCAGTCTTCTAACCTAAAGAATCCTGTGGACAGAGGAGCCTGGTAGGCTGCAGTCCATGAGGTCGCAAAGAGTCAGACGCGACTGAAGAGACTTAGCACTAATTACTTACTCTATGTGGGCCCTAACCGAAGTGTTTCACAGGATTCTTACTCCTTTCACCCTATTTAAGTAGCAAAGCAAGTTAACATCTCTAACCGGCTTTGCTGGGTGAGTCCCCTGGGACTCTGAGTATGCCAAGGCTGTGCCTCTTTCTAAGACACACCTGTCTTTTCACAGCTGGAACTGTGACCTCATAGGCAGCCTCCTAGTCCCTCTTGGCAGGAAGCATGGGCAGAGCAGGTCCCCAAGGACAGACCGCTCCCCCACCCCCGGCCTTGGCAGTGCGTGCGGACCGAGGACCCGGGGGCGGCCGGAGTCCGTGCATTTCCTGCGGCCTGCTGGAACCTCTAGCCGGCGGGCGCGCACTTCGACGAGCCCTCCCCACGCAGAGGGCGGATCCGATCCCCAGCCGCCCGCCCTCTGGGGCCGTCGGTCCAGCTGGGACCGCGCGCTCCGCCTGGCTCCTCCCGCCCCGCCCTCCCCGCGCCTCCGCCCCGACCGCGCGCTCGGCTCGCGGATGGGCAGTGCCGCGTGCTCCCTGGCCAGGCGGAGGGACAGCCAGGCCGCCCCGCCCGGGCCCAGTGATTGATCAGAAGCGGTTACGGAGCCTCTTAATGGTTTACTTGGATGGGAATTAATTCTAAGATGGATAAATAATGCATAGAGGTTTACGTTGTCCAAGGCAAGCCGTCGGTCCGGAGCCGGGAGAGGCAGCTGAGGGAGCCTCGCTGGTAACACCAGCGGCCGTGGGGGCCGGAGCGGGGCATGGGGGACAGCTGGGCGAGAGGAAGAGAAAAGGCAAGTGGATGGCAGCGTGATCAGCCCAGCAATCCCGTCCAGGTGGCGGCAGGAGGATGCTGAGCCCAAAGATCAGGCAAGCCAGGAGGGGTAAGTCCGACTTCCCGCGGCCGATCTGGGTAGTGTGGGGAGTCTGTTGGCAGATGGGTGCGGATACTCGGCTGGCTGCATGCTGCGGTCACATGGGGCGGGCATTCTGGAGGCATCTTGGTGACAGACAGCCCCTAATAGGGAGGCTCCTGGGGTCTGTGGGGGTCAGACCTGATACTGTCAGAGGGAGATGGCCAGTTTAGTGTCCCGGTGGGTGTGCAGGTTTCAGCCCACATTCCACATTTTATAGAGTCCCTGGTTGCTCAAAGTGATGAGGTGACAACTTTGGAAAAACGTCATTTATTTAGTTATCGCTAAAAGGGAAATGCTGAATGCTCAAGATCTGCCCTAGTTGCCAAGGCAAATTAGTTGTCACTAGGAAAGGCAATGCCCTGACTTCTCCAGACAGCCAGGTGCCACCACAGCTGGGCTGCAGAGAGCAGCTCCTCGGGCAGGCAGGCAGGGGCTCTGTCCGGGAGAACTCCCAGAAAGCAGCAGGGCCTGGAGTTGCTGGTGCTGGGCGAGCGGATCCAGAGGTAAGTGAGGGATGCAGGTGAGCCTTGCAGGGGTGATCCGCAGCACTGGGCTAGCACCCCAGCCAGCTGTGGCCCTGCAGAGTGGCCTGGGGCCTCCGGACGGGCCTCGGAGCTCAGAACAGCATCTGCCTGGACAGCAACTTCTTGGCCAGTCCAAGTGTCATTTTAGATGACGGCATCTGTGTTTTAAGAAACATAGAATGTGTCTTTTCATGTGGCCCGCGTTTGTGGAGGGCTGAGCCTTCCTCGGGAGTAAGGACCCCGAGGAGAGTGGCTTGGAAGTGGGTGGAGCTTCTGCCCAGGGAACTTGGAACCAGTACTTGCCTCACCCAGTGTGTGCGTATTGGAGGCAGGGATCCTCTGGGCTCTCGTGAGCTCACAGGCGCACACCCGTCCCATTAGCACACTGCAGGCATTTGGATGACTTTCCTGGGCAGGCTGGCCCTCCAGAGCATAGTCAGAGCCATCAGGATCCCTCCATGGGAGGCTTGGAATGGGCTGTCACCTGTGGGCCCCAGTGGGCAAAGGAGGGCTGTGCATGGCTCTGCTCAGAGGTAGGGGAGATGTGTATAAGAGACAGGCGTGCTCCCTGGCCAGGCGGAGGGACAGCCAGGCCGCCCCGCCCGGGCCCAGTGATTGATCAGAAGCGGTTACGGAGCCTCTTAATGGTTTACTTGGATGGGAATTAATTCTAAGATGGATAAATAATGCATAGAGGTTTACGTTGTCCAAGGCAAGCCGTCGGTCCGGAGCCGGGAGAGGCAGCTGAGGGAGCCTCGCTGGTAACACCAGCGGCCGTGGGGGCCGGAGCGGGGCATGGGGGACAGCTGGGCGAGAGGAAGAGAAAAGGCAAGTGGATGGCAGCGTGATCAGCCCAGCAATCCCGTCCAGGTGGCGGCAGGAGGATGCTGAGCCCAAAGATCAGGCAAGCCAGGAGGGGTAAGTCCGACTTCCCGCGGCCGATCTGGGTAGTGTGGGGAGTCTGTTGGCAGATGGGTGCGGATACTCGGCTGGCTGCATGCTGCGGTCACATGGGGCGGGCATTCTGGAGGCATCTTGGTGACAGACAGCCCCTAATAGGGAGGCTCCTGGGGTCTGTGGGGGTCAGACCTGATACTGTCAGAGGGAGATGGCCAGTTTAGTGTCCCGGTGGGTGTGCAGGTTTCAGCCCACATTCCACATTTTATAGAGTCCCTGGTTGCTCAAAGTGATGAGGTGACAACTTTGGAAAAACGTCATTTATTTAGTTATCGCTAAAAGGGAAATGCTGAATGCTCAAGATCTGCCCTAGTTGCCAAGGCAAATTAGTTGTCACTAGGAAAGGCAATGCCCTGACTTCTCCAGACAGCCAGGTGCCACCACAGCTGGGCTGCAGAGAGCAGCTCCTCGGGCAGGCAGGCAGGGGCTCTGTCCGGGAGAACTCCCAGAAAGCAGCAGGGCCTGGAGTTGCTGGTGCTGGGCGAGCGGATCCAGAGGTAAGTGAGGGATGCAGGTGAGCCTTGCAGGGGTGATCCGCAGCACTGGGCTAGCACCCCAGCCAGCTGTGGCCCTGCAGAGTGGCCTGGGGCCTCCGGAGGGCCTCGGAGCTCAGAACAGCATCTGCCTGGACAGCAACTTCTTGGCCAGTCCAAGTGTCATTTTAGATGACGGCATCTGTGTTTTAAGAAACATAGAATGTGTCTTTTCATGTGGCCCGCGTTTGTGGAGGGCTGAGCCTTCCTCGGGAGTAAGGACCCCGAGGAGAGTGGCTTGGAAGTGGGTGGAGCTTCTGCCCAGGGAACTTGGAACCAGTACTTGCCTCACCCAGTGTGTGCGTATTGGAGGCAGGGATCCTCTGGGCTCTCGTGAGCTCACAGGCGCACACCCGTCCCATTAGCACACTGCAGGCATTTGGATGACTTTCCTGGGCAGGCTGGCCCTCCAGAGCATAGTCAGAGCCATCAGGATCCCTCCATGGGAGGCTTGGAATGGGCTGTCACCTGTGGGCCCCAGTGGGCAAAGGAGGGCTGTGCATGGCTCTGCTCAGAGGTAGGGGTACAGCCCGGTAACAAAGCAACAGGTGGGCGAGGCCAGGCCCCCTAAGAGAGCTTGGGTCTCCTCTCCCATTCCTGGCATGCTGGCCACACATGGCTATTGCGCACTTGACATGTGATTAATCCAAAGTGAGAAAAATACGCAGAAGATTTTGACTTGGGGGGAAAAGAATGTAAAATATCTCAGTGATTATTTTACATTGATCACCTGATGAAGTGATAATACTTTGGATATACTGGATTAAATAAAATATTGATTGGAATTCAGTCCACCTATTTTTTCTTTTACTTGCTTTTCATGCTGTTCCTAGAACATCTGTAATTACATATGTGGCTAACATTATGATTCTGTTGGATGGGACTGGTTTAGAAAAAAAAAATGACAGTGTTTTGCGAACAGCTCTCAGGAAGCCTGCTTTGAAATCTGTCTTCCTAGAAACATTTGTTCTGGGTCAGTGGTTCTCAACCAGGGGCTCTTTTGCCCTCTGGGGGACCTTTGTTGATGTCTGGAGACATTTGGTTGTTCCAACTAAGGGATGCTACTGGCATCTAGTAGATATAGGCAGGGATGCTGCTGAGCATCCTGCAATGCAGAGGACAGTTCCCACAACAAAGAATGCTCTAAGGGTCAGAAGTGCTCAGGCTGAGATACCAGATGATATTACCTTGTAGTGTATGTTAAAAGATAGAGTTTATGGTGCTATATATCAGGTATTTGTAAGATAACCGCTTACCCATGAAAATCGGCTTCCCTGGTGGCTCACCTGGTAAAGAATCCACCTGCAATGTGGGAGGTCTGGGTCCTAACCCTGGGCTGGAAAGATCCCGTGGAGCAGGGAACAGCTACCCACTCCAGTATTCTGGTCTGGAGAGTTCCATGGACTGTGTAGTCCATGGGGTCACAAAGAGTCAGACACGACTGAGTGACTTTCACTCACTGCCCATAGAAATAGATGGTCATAAACCATGACCAGAAGCATTCCAAGGGCATAAGAGCATAGACTACAGATGAAGCTTTCAGAGGAACCGAGTGGTGCCTGCGCTGTGGGCTGAAGAATGGTAGGGCTACCTGGGCAAGGATGGCGGAGGGAGGAAGCCACGTTGCAGGCCGGGATTGGCATGTGCCAGTGCTGGGGTGGGGGGCAGGGCTGTGCACAGGGTCAACAGGCTGGGCCTGGAGACCAGGTCAAGAGTCAGAGCTCGCAGGGACGTTTCTGGTGGAATACAGACCAAAATTATGTATGCATGCCTCTAAGCAACTGGGCTCTGGAAGAAGCAAGAACTTCCCGCACAATCCATGCCCCCGGCATCTTTCAGGAGTGGGGCAGGCTTCCTGTCATAAACCCTGCCAGCCTGTAGGATACAAATCACAGCCCCTGGGATCCAGACGCTGCCTTGTCCAGGCTGCTCCAGGCGATACATACGCCAGGCACGCTTCCAGATCGCTCCACTCCCTGGTTACACAGGGTTGATGGAAAAGACCTGGGGTCACTTTCGGAAATAGTTAAGAAAACCAGCCCATGTCGACTGGGCTCAGAAGCCTTGGCTGCTCTGCAACAGGGCTTCCCAGGAAACCTTCCCCAAGGTTATATTCGCTGTTAACTTCCTGGCAGGTCCCCCTCCAGGCCAGCTCTGATACTGCGGCAAAGAGCGCCATCACCCTAAAAACGGCCTTGTGTCTCTATCCCAGGGAGGAGGAGCTGTCAGGATTGAGAGCCTCCCAGGAAAAACCCTACTCTCACTTTGCCGCTTGCTAAGTTGCTTCAGTTGTGTCCAACTCTCTGTAGCCCACCAGGCTCCTCTTTCCATGGGATTCTCCAGGCAAAAATACTGGAGTAGGTTGCCATGCCCTCCTCCAGGGATCTTCCCGACCCAAGGATCGAACCTGGGTCTTTTATTCTCCAGCAGGAAATGTCTCAAAAAGAGCCTGTAAATTCAAACAGTGTGCTTGCTTTTAAGTGCATCGTATAATTCAGACTGATTCAGGAAAGTGGTCCAGATCGGTTGGTACCAGCTCACATTGGCCGTGATTCTAGCTTGCCATGGCCTGCTCAGGGCCAGCTCAGACTCCCCCTAGCTTATCACAGCCTGTGGAAGCCAGACGAGGCCATTTGGACCCAGGTGCGGCTGGCTCTCCCTCACTTAGCTCCTGCCTGTCTCCTAGGGTCCTGTTTGGAGAGCCTTTCCTGATGCCATGTCTGGCAAGCTCTAACTCCACTGAGATTTGTTGCCATGTTTCCAGAGTGGGAATGGGAGAGACAGTCACCCCACCCCTGCCAGTTTTCCTAGAAGAAAACCAGGATAAACTAACTAAAAATCCATGAATTTATCACAAATACAGTGGAGCAAGTCACAAATGCATATGTCCTGTGACACTGTGAAAATTGCCTTTTCTTTTTAAGGTGGAAAACAGAAACGTAAAATAGGCACCCTCTCCCCGTGAGTTTCCCAGGGTGAGGGAAGGCAGCGGAGCCCCGGGCTGCACCCTCATGCCCACCACCAGACTCTGGGAGTGCTGTGCCCTCTGTGCACCCCCACTCACAGAGCCCCCAGGAGGTGGTCAGAACAAAGCGGCAGAATCCCTGCGCCGATGCTGTCCCAGCTCCCTGGGATTGTTCTCTTTCCTGAAATCCCACTGACGCAGGGCCTGCTTCTTCAAAGATTTTCCTGTGCCCATTAGCACTGCCCCAAGTAAAGATTTACTGATTTGGTCTTGCCCTGTTTCACAAGGATAAGGTATGGGAGGCAGCCGCGTCATCTGCCTCCCAGAGAGCTCTTGGCTCTGCCTGTCCCACTCAGCCTCCTGGCATTGTCCTCTCCCAGCCGTCATCATTTCTAACCTGTGGCAGCAATTCTCTGCCTCACCCCCACCCCCTCCCGTCCATTCTCCACTCCAGAGCCAGAGCCATCTGTCCAAACTAAATCCACAGTGTACCCACCACCAGCCTCCTCCTCCAGCCCCAGCTTACAGGAAGACCTCTCTTACAGTCTAGCCACTGGCCGAACCTCCAGCCTCCTCTCACTCTCCAAGCTCCAGCCACACTGGCCTTCTTCCCATTCCTCAACGTGTTCCATGGGCCTCCTACCACAGGGCTGGAGCACAACCTGTTTCCCCAGCTGGAATGCCTCCTTCTCCCTGTCAGTCTCTCTCTCTCTCTCTCTCTCACATACACACACACATCATACACACACACACACTTCTTAGCTCCTGTTCTCCCTCCAGCTCTCAGCTCAAGTGTCGCCAGCCAAGTGCTCCTGCAGCCCCAGTGTAAACCGGGTCCTCTGCTCTGGGCTCTCCTTTCCTTCGTAGCACTAACCTTGAGTTGAAGTTGTACACTCCCCAGTGTGACTATCTGGCGAATGACTGTCACCCCACGAGACTGCACTCCAGGAGAGCAGGGCCCATTCCTGTGTTTAGCTATCATTACACACCAACGCCAGGCGCCTGGTAGGTACTCAGTACATACCTGGTGAATAGATGAATGTATGAGGAGAT
>SJYC01136411.1:0-23495 GCA_006408675.1 Madoqua kirkii
GACTCACAGGCATACACACAGACTCACAGGCACACACACACAGAGACTCACAGGCACAGTGCAGTAGTTGTGGGCTGTGCGGACCATGCCTTCCAATCCCAAATTATGTCTAAAGATTACAAGTGGGATTACATTTGGACTCAGAGTTGTTCCTCCAAAGTCCAGGCTGGCCTTCCCAGTGACCCCTGCAGCAATATCCGTGCTACTCGCCAGAGAGAGAGAGAGAAGAGGAGCTCTGCCTGAGACAAGAATCAGGGAGGTATGGGAGGGGCAAAACTCAGTCACTGTGAAAGGCAGTACCAACTGTGGCAGAGTGCTGCCCAGGGGTGTGTGCAGGGCAGAAGAGCTCACAGGCCCTCCGAGGCTCTGAGGCAGGAGGGCAGCCCCTCTGCCCTGCCAGGGACCCATCAACCAGTCACAGCAGGCAAGTTCAGCTGAGGTCCTGCTGGCCAGGCCCGGCCACCAAGATGATCTCAGGGAGGCAGCGAGGGAGCTCTCCAGGTGGGGTGGGGGCTTCTGGGCAATGGTGGTGCCTCCAGAGGAGGGGTGCCATGCAGAATCCAGGGAGGGAGGCTGCTGGGGCCAGCCCCCTTGGGGCCTGATAACAGGAACCCTGCTAGAAGGTGAGCTCCAGTGGGACCCAGATGGTGTGCTTCTTATTTCAGCGCTTGCTTCTCAGTACCTATAACAGCGACTTGCACACAGTAGATACTGTATAAATATTCGTTGCTGAGTTGACGAGTGAGTCATTGAACACATGGAAAGATGGATGGATGGATGGATGGATGGATGGATGGATGAGCAAGCCTGGGGAAATGGAGAATCTGGGGTCCCGTGGATACAGCAGAAACCAACCAGGAAGCAGGCTGTGCGCTCCCCACGGTGGATGACCTGTGGCTACAGTGTTCAGGGGCTCCAGTGCTTGCCCCTTTCAACCTGAGGAGGAGGCAGGCCAAGCACGGTCATGCCCTGCGGGCTGAAGCTCCTATAGCAGTGGTTGCTGGGAGGCTGGGATGCCAGGGCGGGGCAAGGACTGACCAAGGCCTGCTGTCCTGTGTGCTCACTGTGCGTGTGCTTGACTTCCAGCCCGCTCCAAGAGCCTGGTGATGGGCGAGCAGAGCCGGAGCCCCGGGCGGCCGCCCTGCCCCCGCAGGCTGGGCCCCGTGCTGAAGGCGGGCTGGCTGAAGAAGCAGAGAAGCATCATGAAGGGCTGGCAGCAGCGCTGGTTCGTGCTGCGCGGGGATCAGCTCTTCTACTACAAGGACAAAGATGAGACCAAGCCCCAGGTGAGAGGCACACTTCCCGTGCCCAGTGGGCATCAGGTAGGGCTCCAGGGGGCATGGCTAACTGTCTCCAGGAGAGGGGAGAAGGCAGAGAGAGGCCCTCCCAACAGCACCTCCACCCTTCAGGCACCCAGCCTGCGACTCCACTCAGCATGACATTTCACTGGGATTTCCAAAGTGAGATTTACCCTCAGCTCTCACATTCCTGGGATCACACCTGGTTTTACCGCAACACATCTATAGCTTCAGTCTTTGAAATGTTTCCTTCTAATGTTGATAGAGAGCATCCCGGCATGGCTTTTAAAAAAACAACCACCCAAAATCCAGTGGTTAAGACTCTGTGCTTCCAAAGCGGGGGCCAAGGGTTCAATCCCTGGTCTGGGAACTAGATCCCCCATGTCCTCTGGCATGGCCAGGAAAAAAAAAATTCTTCTTCACGTCCTTTTCACCCTCTCAGTGCTTCCGTGGAGGACACACAGACCCCACTTCTCCCACTGTGTGGGGAAACAGGTGCCCAGCAAGCCTCATGTCGCGCTGGAGTCTGGCTCACTCTGAAACTCTGAAAGCTCCTTGTCAGAGGCTTCTGCCCCTCTGACGGCCTCTGTTTCCACCTGTGCTCTAAGCTCCCGCCTTGGTGCTCACCATGTCCGCCTTTCCACGCCATTGCACTACGTTCAGTCACTCGGAGCAGCCACTGGCCTGATCCACGTTGGCGGGTCCTGCTCACCGCTGCGCCATGCAGGCGTCGTAACCACGTGCTCTGCATGTTGCTGGCCAGGGTGGCTGGGCTGGTGGCGCTCAGGCACGTTAGCCCTCGTCATGGATTCACACAGAGAAAGAAAGTCTGGGAGCTGCCCTTGTTTCTTTCGAGGAAAATGGGAGAGAACTTGAAGGACTTCTCCCAAAGAAAGGCTGCACCTAGTCCTTGATCCAAGCTGGAAAGTAAAGCGAGATCACCTTTTTTGGGGTCAGGGATCACAGAATTTTGGGAGGTGGGAAGGGGCTCAGTGATGGGCAAGATGGGAGGAGGTGGGCATAGTGCAGGGTCGTGTTGACATCACAGTGAGAAAATGACCCTTTTTTCTCAGAAAAGTCACTCCTCTTCCAGATTTTCTGAGCATGAAGAAGGAATTGTCGTATCTTTAGTACTTCTCCAATACTTGAGATCCTCCCTTAAAAACTTGGGGCTCTGAGAATAGACATGGATATGGAGAGAGTAACATGGAAACTTACAGTACCGTATGGAAAATAGACAGCCAATGGGAACTTGCTACGTGGCTCAGGAAACTCAAACGGGGCTCTGAATCAACCTGGAGGGGTGGGGTGCGGAGGGGGATGGGAAGGAGGTTCAAAGGGAAGGGATATATGTATACCTATGGCTGATTCATGTTGAGGTTTGACAGAAAACAAAATTCTGTAAAGCAATTACACATCAATTAAAAAAATAGATAATATTTAAAAAAAAAATAGGGCTGTGAGGGTGGGAAGGAACAGCCCTCATCTCAGAGACCTCAGTGGCAATAGTCACCAGCTGCAAGTTAGCAACTTTCTGCCTTCGCTGTATTTATTCTAGTGGTTAACTCCTGTTTATGGAAAGTCATGCTGATTTCCGGTCGTGAGAGTCCTTGCATGTTTTCCTTTCTGAACTATATCTAAGTTAAAACCAAAAAGCCTTGTGCAGCAATGTGAGTGTACTGAATGCTGCTAACGTGTATGCCTGAAAGTTGTTAAAATGGTAAATTATATGTTATGTGCATATACGTGCACACACGCAAATAAATGAGACTTATTTAAGGACAACTTTTAAATCATTAACAGTAGAGATGAGAGGTAGAGATGGCAAAATTCATGAAGGTGGATCTAAGCTAAAGTTTAGGGAACTCTGATCTTGTTCAGCCTCCCAGGCTTTATAAGGAAGGAGAGAGAGGTGGAATGGATCAAACAGGAACTTTGAATGTGATCTGAATTAGGTCAGACATGCTAGCTGAATAACTTGAAACAAGTCACTTAACTTTTTCTGTTTGTTTCAGTTTTATCATTACTAAAATAGAGACATTATTAGCTACCTCCCAGAGATGCACCAAGGATTAGATTGTACAACATACGCACAACTGAACACAGATCTTGGCGCGTGGGATGCTTAAGCCCGAGCGCCCCTGTATGCCCTCAGCCCTGCCTTTGCCCTGGCCCACTGCCTCCCCAGCTCTGCTACTCAGCCTGCTCCCCAGATCGGGAGCCACACCTCTGGCTTGCCCACCGTTTTCCTTCTCGTCTCTGCTGTGGTGGTGGAGACCAGCCTCCTTTAATAGCATCTCGGCTCTGCTGGCTGTCCCGTTAGTGACACGTGCTTCTGATGATGCTGGCCACAAGTTGCCAGGGCCCCTAGCATGTCAGAGCCCTGCATTGGGTGCCACTGTCATCCCCCTCTGGCTCAGCCCACAGCACCTTCTCCTGGGAGAAACGCACCACGATTCTGGGAGGACTCTGGGCTAACGTGACACACTGAGGTCACCCAGGCTACGTGTGGGCCCCTGCCCCGGGCTTTCCCACGTATTCCTCCCCCTGGGCCCGAGGTGGCCCCTGCCCATCACTGCAGAACCTCCCCCCTCAGCTTCCCCAGCCTGGACAGTCTTCCCCCTCACCTGCCACCTTTTCCGGAAGTCAGTGGCTTCTGGCGGATGCAGTTAATAGAATGGAAGCAGTGACATCCCAGTCACCAGCCTGGGCACAGAAGGAGCCCTGGGTGCCACCTGAACCAAGCCAGGGCAGCTGCCAGCAGGGAGCCACTGGGTCCCCCAGGGGTGCCAGCATCTCCCAACCGACGCCCGGGCGATGCCCACGGCTCCTCTTTTGGACTCTCCGGGGTCGCAGTGGCCCTGCCAGTCCCTCATAGGGGATTATTCTTTTCCAGAATCTTCCCTCCCCAACAAAGCCTGACTTTTCTAGCAGCCCCATTGCTCAGGTTCCCAGTCTCAAGGAGACTCTGGGTCAAATGTGACTCACTTAGCTTTATAGTATAGTATGGTCTCAAACCTGCATGCCTTCTGGCCAAACAGCCCACAGATTTCCTTTTAATTGCATGACCTACATGTAATGGACTAATTTTCAATATCCGGTTCCTGGAAAATGGGCCCTGCTCCCTGTCTACAGGGACAGAGTGCCCAGGAGTGAGCTCCCTCCTAACAGATGGCCTGTGGTCTGTCCAGCAGATACAATAAGGATCTGCACCCAGTGATAAGGATCACTCCCAGCCCACATTCTTGATCTCTCTCCAGAGCCCTATCCCTTCCACTCTGCCCTTCTCACTGGCAGGAAGGTCAGCAGAGAACACAGAGCGCAGAGATGGGAAAAATTCAAGACGGCCGAAGAACTGGCTCAGATGGGAACTCAGATGGGAAGAGTAGGCTAAGGTGCCTTAAAGCTGAACCTGAAAGTGTGGCCCTGTCCCTCAGCTTCCCCAAACACTTTTCCGTAATAGTTTCCAGCAGACAGATCCTACAGTTTTACTAAAAGAGGATTCCAGGTCTTTTCCTGTTAAATGGTTTTAGCTTCTGTGAAATGTTTCTTCCACCATGAAAACGCCTGCCACATTCTTTATTGATCAGCCCAGTCCATTCCCACTGTTTGAAGATTCACTTAAGTTTAGTTATCCCCTTTCTTCACTGTGAGCTTCTTGGCTTTAAATAGAGAAGGAATAGAATAGAAATGGAAAATATTACTTAAAAAACATAAGATGGAAAAAATGTAGCAATGTTAAATGCAATCAGTTCAACAAATGGGCAGAGAATGGAGGGGGCCAGGAAACAAGAGGAAAAGGTAAATAGAAAACAAAAAGTAAATCAATAAGATAGCAAGGAATAGGAACAAATATTTCAGTTGTCATAATAAATATGAATAGGTCAGATTCATCTTCTCTTAAAAGACAGAAAGTAGATGTCTGGTTTAAAAAAGAAAGAAAGTAATAAAATAATAAACATAAAGATTGCAAAATTAAACCATGAGGGGAAAAGGTACACCAGCAAAAAGAGAGCAGATCTAGGAACATCAGAATCAAGTAGAATTCAAGGTGCTAGGGAAAAAAGGAACAAGGAGAAATATTTCAGTATAACATAAATAAAAACCTACTTAGAAAATGGATCAGCTGTGAACTTTTATGCTCTTAATGACATAGCTTTGAAGGATACATAAACAATGAAAAGAATTCTCGTTGTTCTCCATTTTTTAAGAAAAATGAAATTATAGAGACTTAAATAGTGCAAAAGGAGAAAAGAAAGACTTAGAAATTAAGAACACAGTGGCAGTGAGTGAGGGCACGGATACAAGAGAGAGAGATCTGCGCGCACACACACTTTGGAACACTTAGGTTAATAGAAAATCAAAGCTTGAGTTCAAGCTTCTGGTCAAGGATGACAGACTTTAGAACCCCAGAGTTCCAGCAGAGAGCACTAAAGGCTCGTGAAGGTGTGGACGCCCTGGATGGAGACGGCAGAGGAGAGACGGCCGCTAGTGGATGCTAGACGACGGCTGGGTAGGAGGTTGCTGATTCAGCAGACCCCAGTGCACTCTGTTCCAAGCCAGCACTGCAGAGAGCACAAAACTACATCTGGTTTCCAATGTCTGGTGGTTGGGGGTGAGGGGGTGGGCCCCTCAGAACACTGGCAGGACCAATTATCTCTGAAAATGAGGGCAAGAGAAGAGCTCCATACAGGACTGATTGAAAGTCTCTTTAAAAAGCAGTTAGCAGATCTCCCGAACCGTCTGGTGCAAAGCCGTGACTGGCCTCTTCACTGGGGTGTAACTGGGAAGGACACTGAGAATGCCGGGCTTCTGGCTGAGGTGAGGGAAGGTACAGTCTGCAGCACAAGGCTTAGATGGAGGTGGACATGCAGACCAGTTGCTTAGCTCTTCCAGTTCATCCCTCACTTGGCTCCCAGATCCCAGCAGTCAGGAATAGCCCTCAGGAAGGAAATGAAGAATTTTCACTGGAAAATCTGATAGGCCAAGAAGAAAAACACAGAACATATTGACAGTAGGGGTCCCCCATGACACAGCCCAGGCAGATCTCTGTCCTCTCTCTTTCTCTCTCTCTCTCTCTCCTCTCTCTCCTCTCTCTCCTCTCTCTCCTCTCTCTCTTTCTCTCTCTCTCTCTCTCTCTCTCTCTATCTCCTCTCTCTCTCTCTCTCTATCTCCTCTCTCTCTCTCTCTCTCTCTCTCCTCTCTCTCTCCCTTTCTCCCTTTCGGCCTGCCATGTAAACATCCCCTGCCTTCCCCTCATACAACTTCCAATCAGTTGCTTAGAGAACCATAACTAGTAGGCGTGAAGAGCTCTGGGTCACTACACACTTAAGGGAGAAATCACATATGAAGGCTGGATGGAAACACAAGAAAGGAACAAGTTTAAAAAGCAACTTGGATGCAATGAAAACTGCGCAAGGGGGAGAAAGCTTGTGTATCAAACCATCAGACGTCCTCAGAGAGGCTGTGCAATGGACAGCCGGAGCACAAACCAGCTCCCAGCACTAAGGAATAAAACAGCAGAAGCGGAAACTCAGATGGAAGCGCGGATGGAAAACGTGGCATACTCTCTCAGAAAGAAGAGCAGAGAGGAAAAGAGGAAAGACGACTCAGCATCTGGGAAGGAGTTCTAGAAACGAAGAAAGAAGGAATCCTTAGAAAAACGATTCAGTTAAGTTAGATTTCCCAGAACGGGAGCGTAAACAGTGGGTGCTGACGGATGAAACCAAAGGTGCTGTGGGGGCTCAGGAAGCCACGCTGTGGGGCAGTAGGGCTGAGGGGGGGTTAAATAAAGCAAAATTTCAAACTTACGTGCTGGGAATCCCATAGACAATGCCTAAAAAATTTTTTACACAGAAGTCACTTATTGATTTCTGTCTTTATTTTTGGCTGCCCTGCAGCATGTGGGATCAAACCTGCAACCCCTGCGGTAGAAACAGGGCATCTTAGTCACTGGACTGCCAGGGAGCTTCCCAGTCCCTACATTTTAAATGAATACGTAGTAATGGAAGCGTACATTTCAAAATAAACATAAGAAAAGAAAACTACTCACCTAATAGAGCTGAAAGTGGTGACTAGATTTGGGCCATGGTAGAAGAGGAAGAAACTGCTGCCTATAATAAGCCTGGCAGATCTACCTGATTCTCTAAAACTATTATGAGATAGAACTTTCACTTAAAAAAAATAAGGGAAATAAAGCTAAAATCATTGTGGAATTTTCAGAATATGACTACTACAGATCAAAGCTGCAGGGCAAGGCTCTGGGGAGAACATGGAGGATAGGGTGATGATCAAAAACTCAAGATTTATGTGTATTACAGTTGGCGCTCCATATCCGTGGGTCCCACAGCCACGAACTTAGCTGGGAGTAAAACTAGTCAGAAAAAAATTTTTCCAGAAGGTTCCAGAAAGCAGTGCTTGAATTTGCTTACCCCGGGAACTATTTACACAGCATTGACATTTTACTAGAGATGCTTTTAAAAAAAGTATATGTGAGGATATGCTTGAGCTCTTGTGTCTCCTGTATTGGCAGGAGGATTCTTTACCACTGGTGCCATCTGGGAAGCCCCTATATGCAAATACTGCACATTTTATAGAAGGGACCTGAGAATCCCAGGATTTGGATGACGTCACAGTGGGGAGCAGCAGGGTAGGAATCCTTCCCCACCAGTACCCAGGGGTGACTGCATTTTAATTTCTCACAGGGAGACTATATTTATTTAAGTCCATATTTTAAAATATTGTAAGTTAAACAAGCAAAGAAAAATGAAAGGCAGAAAAGGAATGCAGCAGGGACACAGCCCCAGACAGCTCTCTTCAGATAACGAGAAAGGGGGCAGCCTAGAGGTCGGACGGCGGGCGCCCCCTTCCAGACAGGGCTGCCAAGCCCGGCCCGGCCCTGCAGAGCCGGCGTGGCACACTGAAGGTGCTCAGGAAGGGCTTGAAAATGAACTTGGGGGAGGGGGCCGTGAGGTGGCGGCTCCACCCGGAGAGGAGTGGGAGGCTCACCGTGTCGGCAGGGACCCAGACTCTGCGCTGGAGGGCTGGGGTGCACGCGCAGAGGCTGGGTCCTATTGTCAGCACTGCGGGACTTCGAGCTTTGGGGGCGCAGACTTAGTTTCCGGTCTCCAAGAGGAAAGTCATCTACGGCCCAGGCAGGGGTTGGGAGGGCGCCAGGCTGGAGGCAGAAGAACCCTCAGGTGGGGCTGGTGTCCTCGAACACTTGCAGGTGTTGAATTAAGGGACTGAGGCGCCGCGGAAGCAGCAGATGGCAGAGTGAGAGGTGATGCCTGCACCCCAGCGGCGGCGTCTCAGACCCACGCCCGGGGGCGGATGCAGCTGCAGGTTCCCGCAGAGGCAATTTAAGCATCACTCTGAGAGCAGGCTGAGCTCTGTTTGTTTTGTTTTCCAGCAGCCTAAGTAATGGGAGGCTCAGCAGTGGAGAGAAGATTGATTTAAAGTTTGATTTAATTTAGAGTAAAAGCTTGGAATTGGGAGGAAGATAGACAAGATGGATGGGAAAGCAGGTGCACTTCTAGGAGCGGACGTTAATATCAGGCGACCAGAAACCTGCAGCCTTTAAGAAAGAGAAAAGGGAAGAGAGACGCCATCTGACCCCAGAGCTTGAAGGTCACGGGGGTGCTCCGACAGGCCCCAGTCACCCCTCTTCCCCAGGCTTTGTTTACCAGCTTGCACATCGTGAGCTGGCTCCTTGGGTCCTGGCCCCTGAGACAGGTGCCTGTGTTGTTTCCATGTCCCCCGTGCGGGAGTTGGAGACTGGCATCAGGCCTAGGCTAGTGGGTGTGTTACCATAGCTTAATGAAGTCTGCTTAATGTCTGCCCGCAGAACCGCACAGCTTTGCTAGTAAGCCTCTGCCCTTATCTCAGCTCTATGTCGGGACAAAGTTAAGGTCCCATCAGGCTGGTCTGAGCCTTTCTGTGCTCCCAGCAAGTCACAGAGCAGGCCATGTGTCAGACGCTGTCTCACCACTAGACCTTGGAAGGTCAGCTCAGCTGGAGGGGACTCAGTAAACCCTCCCTGGGCCTCCTTCATGGGTTACACTGTTACTCAAACCAGCCGAGAGGCCATTATTGCTGTTAGCGTTGTCGCCACTGTTGACATCACTACTGGTATTTTGTAGAAAGTTTCGGCTTCACGTCTTCTCCCTTCTAGGCTGTTAACCTCATTCAAGTGGGACCTCTGTCTTGTTCAGTTGCTAAGTCGTGTCCAATTCTTTGTGGAAGAGTCGTAAGGACAGGAAGGACAGGCCTCCCTGTCCTTCAGTATCTCCCTGAGCTTACTCAAACTCATGTCCATCGAGTCAGTGATGCCATCCAACTATCTCATCTTCTGTCACCCCCTTCTCCTCCCGTCTACTTACCGCTTATCTTTTCCCACCACCCAGCGGTGCCTGAGCCATAACTGATTCAGTGATATCTGATGCTTACGTGAATGAATGACTGAAGAAATGAATAAACTGACTGAATGAGTGAACACTCTGATCCAGCCTTGTATTAGATCCTTGGTGGGAAAATATTTCATTGTGTTTGTAAAGTGGTCGACAGGTGGCAAGAAACATGTTTACTGCCTTCACGCATTGGACCGTAAGCTCAGCACGGTCAGGATTTTGTTTGTTTCCCTGTGTCCTCAGTGTCTAGAACGGTGCCTGCCGCCTAGCAGATGCTCAATAAATGCTTTTTAAAATAATTTCATAAGTTCATACTTTTTTACTCTAAACAGCACTCATAATTTCCATTGAGCCTCACAGCAACCCTACAAGGGCAGGTACAATCCATTTCCATTGTGCAGGGGGAGAAAGTGAGGCTCAGAAGGGTGGAATGGAGACTTTCATACCATGGAAAGAAAACAGTATTTGGAATCAGAGAACCTGGGTTCAAGTCCCATTTGTACCACATACGCCTTGTGGGTTTGTACAGATCATTGCAGCCTCCTTGCTCCCCCATTTGGTGTGATGACTGGGGCTGCCCTGAGGGTTGGACAAATGGCAGCTGGCACCTGTAGTGACATCAGTGCTGCCTAAACACTCGGAGACAAGACTCCTGTAATCCTTGGAATGGTAGCTAAGATAGAAGTCCTCCAAAGAGGCTTCTAAACTGAAATGTGAAAACAGGCGGCAGATCCTGGAAGCACGGGCCACCTGAATCCGTGGGCTCCCTGAGAGCAACCCTGTATTACCTTTTCCAACTAGGAGTCCAGACCAGTGGGCATCAAGACCATCATGGACACCCAGGTGTCTGGACGTTAGCAAGTTACTGAATCCTGTATGACAGAGAATGACAGATTTCTAGACTGTGGCTTACTAGCTAGTAACCAGAGAAGTTACTGCCCTCTGTAAGCCTCAGTGTTCTCTTTGTGAGGTAAGCATACCCACACCTACCTTATAGGGCTGCTATGAAAGTAAGATTACGCCCTAGTGCTGACCTCACCTGGGTGGAACTTACCCAGTGAAGGTTTAGCAATCACCCAGCTCAGTCAAGCAGGAGAAGTCCAGGGGCATGCAGCGTGGCCCTGATCTTTGCCCTGCCTTACTTCATGGGTTTATATCTAAATAAAAGCTAACCCTTACATGCGGATGAGCCCAACAAGAGACCAAGTCTCCTTCCTCTCCTCTGCACCTGAGCTGCCCTAGTGATTACTTGACCAATAGCGTGAGGCAGAAGTGATGCCACATGCGTTCCAGGTCCAGTCCTGGAGATCCAGGAGCTTCCGCTTCTGCTCTGGGAAGCCCTGCCGTGCTGAGAGGATGCTTGAGTGGACCTCACAGTTATGAGGAGACAGACCTCGTGGCCTCAAGTGAGACATCCTTGGACCTTCTGGCCCATCCCATCACCAGCAGCGAGGATGCTCAAGAAACTGAACTCTCACCCGTATGAGAGACAAACTTGATCAATGATTTAGAGAAATCTTGGGAAAGGTACTAGATCAGGCCCCGCGTGCTCATGCAAACAAGACTACGTTTATTCTGTGAGCCTCCAAAAGCCACAGTAGGGACACACAGAATTGCACAGAAGCTGCCAGGCCCCCCAGATATGAAGGATACTTTGTTCCAGTCCCTGACGCTGAACTGCCTCCCTAACTGCCCCACAGATCTCGCCACAGCAAATCCAGATGATCCAGCTATGCTCAGAAGGAACCTGCGTGTGTGTGAGGGGAGGACAAGGCCCACTCGCAGCCTCAGGAGAGCTCAGTAGCTGTTGTGCAGATGTCCTCCGCAGGGCGATGGAAATAACCATGAGTTAATTGCATACTGGTATTAATGTTGCCATAGTGCTGCAGAAGAAAATTTAAACAATAAATGTCTTCTTGTTTCAAATGCCCTTGGGGATCATTTCAAATGCTGCTTTTGTGAAGAATTACGCACTGGAGTCTTATTTTTTCTTTAAAAAAAATCATTTGTTTAGGTTCCAATATCAGAAGCTATGGCTTTTCTTTAAGGGATACTTTATATTTTCGTAGCTATTTGAGAAATGTAACTCTGCTCCACTAACAGATCAAAATGAAAATTCTTGCTGAATAGTTATTTAAAAATCAAACAAATGTATTCAGTAAATTTAGAATTGACTACAGCAGTCAAGTCGTTTTTGAACAATTTTTAAGCTATTTCATTAAAGTACTTTTTTTCCTGCATCTGACATGTCAAGGAAAAACATAACCGCCCCCAAATATGTGTTCAAGCTTATCTCGTACCAATAGCAGAGGTTCTGAAAGCGACCCCTGGAGCGGCAGTGACACGGTACTTCAGGAGTACCTACAACTCATCATTACACGGTGAGGCTTTGCCACTGTTGTGGGGAAGGAAACCCCAGTTATTAAGAAGCCTGATGCCTTGCTCAGGAGTATGTGCATCACAGCTGCCAGGTGTCTTGGTTGCCTCTGAATTGTTTTGCCCTCAGACTGTCACCGCCTACAGAATGGGTCTTCACCTTCTAAAAATGACTTCTATGCTTCCTCCAGTGTGTCTGCCTGTTGGTGGAAATATAATAAGCTTCTCTCAGGGTCTGCTAATTTAAGTCAGCATGGATATTCACTTACAGTATTTAAATGCCTTCCACTTAAAATAGATCAATCTTTGGCTTTCAATTGAACCCAGTTAATTTACAGTAATAGCTGGAAGACTGGTAAATGACTCATTTTGTCAATTACGAGGCAAGAAAAAAATTGAATCAAATACCACTGAGGCAGCATGGAAAACATATCTTATTCATTGTTTAGATGAGCATAACTTACTTATGGTATTTGGGACATTCTAGCTCCTTCATACATTAGTTGAAGACTGAATTAGGGTTTTCAGCAAAATGGAGCTGATGAGGGGTTTGCTCTGACTTCGCTGCCTTGCCTTGTCTGCTGAGGACAGTGGGTAGGTTTCCTGAATGATCTTTCACAGAGGATTCGGGTGGGAGCGTGCCTTCCTCCGCAGAGGCAGCAGTCTGCTCAGCAAGACAGCCTGGCAGGGATCCGTGCAAAGGAATCTATCCCATGTTTCTCAGGCTAACCTGCTCTCAACTAAACAGCATAGCAGCCCCTCTCCCAGATGACCCCAGACCCCAGAGCACAGCAATAGTTGCAGGGCCTGGAGAGCAATAAGATAGAACCAAACCACTGCCAGTCAAGAGGGGGTCCCTCCCATCCGAGGCAAGCACCCGGACCTGGCATGTCCCGACAGCAGGTGTTCTGAGCAGAAACCAGCTTCCCAGGGAGTGAGCTCCAGGCCCAGGCCAACCCGAGTGGCAGAGGGAGCCTCTAAGGCAGCCTCTTCATCTTGGGCAGAGAAAGCTGGAAGCTGTGTTGCCCCGGAAGCGTGGCAGGGGCGGTGCGTGGAAGAGCAGCTCTGTGGTTCAGCGCTGCAGACCCTGGCTGTGGGGTGGCCACGTCCCCCGGTCTCCTCACCATGTGGGCAGGGGCCAGGCAGTGCTGCTTATCAAGGGCTCCCGGCTCTGAGGCAGAGGCTTCTCCAAACCTGTCCCGTGGGCTCTGAAGGCCAAGGGCAGAGATAGCACCTAGGTGCAGCAGAAGTTGAAACCAACATCTGCCTGAGTCTTGGGTCAGAGAATACACTGGGAAGAAGTGGCTGGCCAGTGAAGTCTCATTCCCTGCTGGGAAGCTCTGCACTCGTGCCCTCTGACGGATGCTTCTGCTCTTGACTGCAGAGACCTGTGCAGGCATCACAAGGACACCAGAGGAAATGGGGGTAGTTCTCCCCAGACTTCACCTCGATCACAAGGTATTTTAAGGAGGCAAAGAGACCTCCCATTTGGTCCATTGAGCCAAGGGAAACGGGGGCATTTTCACACTCCCAGGACCTCCACTGCTCAACGGGGATCCTTCAGGCTGAGCATTCAGCCAGGGACAGTGGAGCCATCGCCCTTTTTGGACAGTGACTTGTGTCCTCACTGGGTTTCCCATGCTCCAGTCCGAAGGGTCAGGGAGAAAGGGGGTTCTCCAGCTGTTGCAGTTGGAGGCCAGAACCCAGACCTTCTGCCATGTCCTGCTCAGCATTTTGACCACAGAGCTAGGCAGATGCCATCTTCCCATGCCCCCCAAGGCTGTGTCATAAACACATGGATCTGCCCTCTCATTGCTTTTCATTCCCAACATTCAATCAGAGGAGCAAGAGGATAATTGTTATTATTTGAGTGGCTTTGCAGAGAAATACAGTGTTTCATTGTACTATGATATTAAAAATTTTATTGGGCCAAGTGAGCGGTTTGGGGCAGAATTACCTAAAATGTATTTGCTCAGTCTATCTCATCAGTTAAACAGGGCTAAATCCTGAACTCCCAGCATCTACATGCAATAAGAGTTTACCTCTTGCTGCGGCAAGTCTGCTGTGGACCAGACGGCAGCCCCATCCATCTCTGTGGCCTCCGAGGTTGAAGCAGGGAGGGAGGGAAGAGAGAAGACTGGAAGTCACGTGCAGTTTGTAAAGGACCAGGCCTGGAAGTGGATGACGTCACTTCCGCCCAGTCCCGATTGGCCAGAGCCCTGTCACTGCCAGAGGGTTTGGGAAGCACCCTGTAAGCATGCTGGCCCTCATCACAAGCATTCATTCCCCTGCGCCTCTAGAAAGCTTCCCGGCACCCCAGCACTGGGCCCACCACGGTGACGTGGAAGGGCCGGGACACTAAACCTGGTGAGCACGGGCTTCACACAGACGCCTTGCAACACAGGATCGCACCTTGTTCTCATGAACGCGATCGCAGCGTTAATGACAAGGGCCTGGGGGGCGATTGTGCTGGGACCTCTCGACTGGGTGGGGCCCGACGTGTCACGGTGCTGGGACGATGGGCTCAGCCTCAATCCCACAGCCTCCGGAGTGAGATGGGACTGATTGGAGAAATGTCCCCAGGCGTCCCTCAGGGACAGTCAGAGTTTCATTATTTGGGGCAGAACCTAGATCAGGGTCCTGCAGAACCGACCACAGGGAAATCCAAGGCCATCAAAGGAGGACCCACCCACCCTGGAAAGGGCGTTCTCTCGGGGTTGGAAGAGGTTGTGGCTCTGAGGCTGGAGGGTTGCCGAGACCCCAGGCGCTGGGCCCCAGGCTCACCCTTGATCCTACCTAGACTTTTGTGGGCTTGGGTCCCGGGGTGGCAGCCCTCCTGGTGAAGCCTTTGGGGCCTGTGATCATCAGGGAGGTGCAGGAAGCTGGTGCTGAGACCCCAAGCCCCTGCTTCCTGCAAAGCACAGCGCTGTCCCTCCAACACTCTGCCCCAAGGGCACACCTCTCAGGCTGACAGGTTTTCTCAGGAGACCCGGTGTGGCCCACGCACGGTGGTGAAGCAGGGCAGGGGGCGCGTGGAGCATCAAGAGCGTCTGCAGGGCATGGGAGGCGGCGTCACTCTGGAGTCTGTTGGGAGAAGCATCAGGATGAGACCTGAGCCGAGAATGAGACCAGGCGCGTGACTCATCTCAGCTCTTAGGGAGAGATGGCACCCCAACCAGGAAGCAGTTTGTCTCCAAGTTGCAGTTTGCCTTTGTAAATAGCTACAGTTTGGACAGTAATGAACCATGATTACAGGCTTGTGTGATAAGGAGAGGAGAATGGTTCCCTGCTTGGCACTGAAATTCATTCTGATTTGTATTATTTAGAATTTGGAGCAATTCAGGTCTTGGTTGGGTATCAGAGGATAAAGCTTTCTAAGACTGATCTGAGGCCACAGTCTGAATTACAGGGGATCAAGAACCCCGAGTGGTAGCCTTTAAAAATTGTCTGCAATTTTCCAAGGTTCTGCCGGTGGAAAATCGCATCATGCCACTTGCTAAGAAGCATTTCAGAAGCTGGTTCTTTAGACAGTCTCCCTCTCGTTAAGATGAAGAATGAAGACTTCCCAAAGAACCAGCTTTGATCAGTTTAGAGAGAGAACTGGATTAGAGTGTGAAGATCACAGAACAGTTGTGAAGCTCAAAACCCTGACTAGTGGGAGAAGTACAGACACCCTCGGCCCTACAGGAGGTTCCCGCCCCCCCCGGGGTTGCCACCACAAAGTATGAAAGAGGATTCCTGTCCTTCACCATCCTGGGCCTGCTGAGTCTACACTCTGCCCTGTTCTATGGCACAAGGGATGGTGTTACGCGGGGAGGGGGTTCTTCCTAGGGCCAAACCAAATAACAGATATAGAGACCCACATAGGTTTTAAAATAATAATTGTGACAAGCACTTGTATTCATTCAGCCTTTAGCACTTTACAAAGCACTAGATCGGGCAGCCCAGTGAGGCACAAAGGACAGAGGTTAATGTCCTCATTTGTACACGTAAGAAAACCCAGCCTCAGTCTTGGACCTGCTTGAGCTCCACATTAAGTGGCAACATCACAATAATTATAAAACCCTATAATTATTTTGGAAACACCCTGATGCTGGGAAAGATTGAGGTCAGGAGGGGAAGGGGCGACAGAGGATGAGATGGTTGGATGGCATCACCAACTCAATGGACATGGGTTTGGGTGGACTCCGGCAGGTGGTGATGGACAGGGAGGCCTGGTGTGCTGAGGTTCATGGGGTCGCAAAGAGCCGGACAGGACTGAGCAACTGAACTGAACTGATAATTATTTTTAAATGTGTATATGTATTCCAATGCCTGTGAAGTGGTTAAAAGCAGACTGTAGTCCTTGGCTATATAATAGTTCACAAATTATAACAACAGCACTTATTCTCGCCAGGCATCCAACCTGGTGCTGTGGCGGCTTCAAAACACACCACACGAGAGGAGAAGACTGAGGCTTGCCGTGTTGCTCAGGCATCGAAGGCCCGGTCTGAGCCCTGCTTGTAAGCTCTCACTCGTGGCACCTCCCCCACACTGCCCTCCTGGGTGGCTGCTATAGTCTGGCTCCATTGCAGGCCCTCTGCTCACCCTGTCCCATTCGGTTCCCAGAGAAGCCCACTGAACAGAGAGGGAGACTGAGGCTGGGAGAGGTTCCTGAGCAATATTGGTCTATAGTAGCCCTTTCTTATAATGTCTTTGAATGCTTTTTATGCAAGTAATTTGGCCTCATAAAATACCCTGGAAACCATGACTTTTTTTTTCAGTTTTCAAAAGAGATTGTGTAGTATTGATGTTACTTCTTCCTTAAATATTTGGTAGGATTTGTAGTTTTCCTGGTGGAAAATTCCATCTGAATTTGGAGTTTTCCTGGTAGAAAGGTTTTTGGCTACAAATTCCATTTCCTTACCAGATAGGAGGCTGCTTAACTATTTCTTGAGAGAACCTCAGTAGTTTCTGTGTTCTTTTATCTACTTCGTGTAAATTGCCAAATTCATGAACATAATGTTATTCTTAACATTATCCGATTATACCTTCTATCCTTCTAATAACTGAAGAATCTGTACTGAGGTCACCTCTCATTTCCTGGTATTGGCGATTTATCTTCTGTCTGTTTGTTGCTTAATCTAGCTAGAGACTCATCAATTGTATTGATCACCTCAAAGAACTAGCTCTTAGTTTCATGGGCTTTGTTACTTTTTATTTTTCATTTTATTTATAGCTCCTCTGGTCTTTATTTTTTCATTGTTTTATATTGGGTTTAATTCGCTCTTCTTTGTGTGGTTTCTTTGGTGGATGCTGAGATCACTGAGCCATTTCATCTTTTCTGATATCAGTGCTGTAATTTACCTCCTAACTACTCCTTTAGAGGCATGTAACAGATTTTTAGATTTTTTTATTTTATATTGGAGTATAGCAGATTAGCAATGTTGTGATGGTTTCAAGGGGACAGCAGAGGGACTCAGCCATGCACATACAGGAATCTGTCCTCTCCCAAACTCCCCTCCCGTCCAGGCTGCCACATACCATTCAGCAGAGTTCCTTATACTATATAGTAGGACCTTGTTGGTTACCTGTTTTAAACATAGCAGGGTGCACATGTTGAACCCCCTAACTGTCCCTTCTCCCACATTCTGCCCCCCAGCAACCAAAAGTTTGCTTTGTAAGTCAGTGAGTCGTGTAACAAATTTTCATATGTTGTGTTTTCATTTCTATCCTGTTCAAAGTACTTTAAATATTTCTTTTTAATTTTTTTCCTTTGATGTACGAGTTATTTAGAAGTATATTAATTGGTTTCCAAATATTTGAGGATTCTCCAGAAATGTTTCTGTCATTGATTTCTAACAATTCCATTGTGGTCAGAGAACATATGTTATGTTTAATTCCTTTTTCCATTTCTTAAGTCATATCATGGTTGTCTTAGTAAAAGTTTTATGGACATTTGAAAACATATTCCACTGTTGAGGGGGCAGGAATCAGGTCAAATTGGTCAACACTGTTTTTTCAGGTCATTTATATCCTTACTGATTTTTTTAATCTGCTCATTCTCTAGATTCTTGATAAATAGATAATGACATTTTTATGATAACTGGGGCTTCCCCAGTGGTTCAGACAGTAATATTTCTATTTTCTGTGTCTCCATTAATCTTTATTCCTTTGGTCCTTTTTTTCCAACTAATATCATTTTCCTTCTGTTTAACTGTCTTTAACAATTCTTGTAGTGTGAGTCTGCTAATGATGCATTATTTCATATTTGTTTTGTATGTCTTAAAAGATCTTTACTTTGCCCTTATTTTGGGGAGTACTTTCTCTGGATTTAGAATATAAAGTTGACAGATTTTCTCACTGCCTTTAAAGATGTTGTTCCTGCTGCAGAGTGCTAATGCTCACTCTGGGCTCCTCGGGGAGATCCCAGACCTCTCTAGTCCAGAGCATGGTTTGAGGTGCTGAAGGCGCCCCTTGTCCTTGGGAACTGCAGGTGTCAGGTACAGCAGCTCCACCAAAACCTAGCTCTCCAAGGCCAGCGGGAAGGTATCGAATCACTTTAACCCTCACAATAGCCTCCAGAGGTGGATACTGTTATTACCCGCATTTTACATGTGAGGAAACTCACATGCAGACTAAGTTTATGGAAAAGGCACCTTCCTTTGGATACTTTAAGTTTTGCCCCTAAACGGTTCTCAAAGTGTATTCCTGGGAGCCAGCAGCATCAGAAAGCTGGTTGGAAATGCAGATTCTCCTCTTTTTTTTTTTTTGGTCCTGAGACCTTAGTCCCCCCCGAGGAACTGAACCCATGTGAAATGCCAAGCACTAACCGCTGGGCCACCAGGGAATTCCTCAGATTCTCCTTCTTTCTCCAAACATTTATAATCAGGAGCCCCAAGGATGGGTCTACCAGTGCTCTTGCTTGCCAGCCAGTTGTTAAATATTTCCATTATTGGAATTTAAATCATAAAGACCTACAATTAAATAAATTATATTAAAAACAAAGATAATCAATGGATAAAGAGAGAATTATATTCAATATCCTCTAATAAGCCATAATGGAAAATAATATGAAAAAGTGTATATATATATAGATAGATAGATAGATAGATATAACTGAATCACTTTGCTGTACATATAAAACTAACATGACATTGTAAATCAACTATACTTCAATAAAATAAATTTAAAAAATAACTAAAACAAAAGTAATCAGTCCTCAAAGCGTATCACCCCCAATTGTTTGACTTCACTTACTACTATTTGTGCTCAGCGACATCCTTTTGCTGACAAAGATCCATACAGTCAAAGCTTTGGTTTTTCCGGTGGTCGTGTGTGGATGTGAGAATTGGACCATAAAGAAGGCTGAGCACTGAAGAATGGATGCTTTCAAACTATGAGCTGAAGAAGACACTTGAAATTCTCTAGGACAGCAAGGAGATCAAGCCAGAAAATCAACCCTGAATATTCACTGAAAGACTGATGCTGAAGCTGAAACTCCAGTACTTTGGCCACCTGATGCAGAGAGCCTACTCATTGGAAAAGACTGTGATGCTGGGAAGACTAAGGGCGAAAGGAGAAGGGGGCGACAGAGGATGAGATGGTTGGATGGCATCGTCAGCTCAGTGGACATGCGTTTGAGCAAACTCAGGGAGATAGTGAAGGACAGGGAAGCCTGGTGTGAGGCAGTTCACGGGGTCGCAAAGAGTCCGACATGACTCGGCGACCGAACGGCGGCGGAATGGGGCCTGCTGCCCGCTGCCGTGCCTGTGGGGCAGGGGCACCGCAGGAACCTTCTCCTCGGAGTCACAACGACGACGTGACATGGGCCACGGGGAGCAAATCACAGAAGCTGGCAGACACGGCAAGCCGGATCGCCTGGTTTGTATCGGAGAGCCTGTTGCTAAGCCTTTGCCACCCCACCAGACCCGGTGCTCTGCTTTACAAGCCCGGGGGTGACTGATGCCTGCTCACGGTTGAGACCTGGCCCAAGGACGCTGGAGGCTTCATACCGATTCCTGTGTATTTATCATCACGAATATCATGCCCGACACAGAAAAGCCAGTTCTGAGGCCCCTCACAGTGACGGGAGCCACACTGGGAACCTGACTGAGCACTGATCGGTGGGCCCCAGAGCCTGGTGGCTCTCCAGGCAAGCTTCTTGCGCACAAAGTCAGCGGCAGCTTGTTGTCACAAATGTGGAGGGAAAGTGCCCCCGGGGCCCGTCCCAGCTCACCCTTGCCAGCAGTGGTGCAAGGAGACTGGATGCTTCACCTCTCCAGCCTCCGTCTGCTTGTCCAAGACAACGAGACCAGTAGCGCTCACCACTGTGGCGCCTCTGGAAAGATTAAGTCCAATAGTTTAGGGGAAAGCCAGGAATATGGGGCCAGCTCTGTAAACAGGAGCTACCGCAGCTTTCCCATTTAGCTGGAGCAGAAAATAACGTCACTGTCAATGTTGTTAGACCCACTTTACGGATGGCAGATATTGAAGCACAGAAGAAAAAAAGCTAAGTCCTCAAAAATTATACCGAGACAGTTACTGAAACAGCTCACACAAGAGACCCTTCCCATTAGCCAGTGATGGATCTCATCCACATCCTGCAATGAACATGTGTCCCCTTCCTGGGGTTTCGGTCCTGATTTATTCCCGCTAGTTCTAGGTTCCCTGGAAAGAAACTGTTAATTCAGTTACAACGATTACCATCTGGTACTCTGGTTTATTGCTGTAATTTCTCTAAAGCAAGCATCCGGGGGTAAAAATGCCATTCTGCCTTTACATTGCATGAGTGAGAAAGGGCATCGCTACGTGTTTGTGCGGCACAGTCCTTCAGCAGCCACGTGGCGCCGCCACGAGTGGGCGCTCAGTCGTGTCTGACTCTTTGCGACCCCTCGGACTGCAGCCCGTCAGGCTCCTCTGTCCATGGGATTCTCCAGGCAAGAATACCGGAATGGGTTGCCATTTCCTCTCCTAAGGGATCTTCCCAACCCAGGGATTGAACCTGCGTCTCCTGCGTTGGCAGGCAGATTCTATACCACTGAGCCATCTGGGAAGCCCCACTGTGGAGCCTCCAGTCACCTCTGAAGCCAGAAATTGCCTGGAAAAGATAGGGGTGGAAAGAAGAGCGCTCTGTGAGCACACGTGGGAGTGGGGACTGGAGGCGACCGTGTGGAGGGAGCAGGTGATGGTGCCAGTCACTTGGGCCAGTTCAGGGAGGGGTGGTGCTCTTCACTTGGCGTGGAACCCTGACGCAGAGTCAGAGCTGGGGTTTGCTTAGCAAATACTCAGCTTTCACCGGGCCAGGCACTCCTCTGCGCTTCCCAGGCACTAATTCACTTAGTGCTCACAGACAACCTGACAAAGGGCGATGATTATTCTTACTTCTTAGGTAAGGAAATTGGGAGGCTGCACAGAGAGGTTAAGCAATTCGCATGACGTCACACAGCCAGGAAGGAGCTGAGCCAGGATTTGAACCCTGGTAGTTAGACTGTAGGTGTGGAGTTTAAAATGAATTTCCCATGGAGAGAATCAATAATGTGTAGTTAGAGCTGTGCGTAGTCTGAGTTGAGCAAATCTGAGCATGAATGAAGGGCCTCAGTGGACATCAGTTACCAACATCAAGAAAAGGGATGAAGAAGGCCCAGCCTAGCCCCGTGTGTGGGGAGGAGGGGAGGTCAAGGTGGTTATAACAGCGCCTTGTTGTTTAGGACAGGATTTCTTCAGCAGGAATCTGGCATCTCAGTGCCCCTGAGAAGCGGGAGTTACTGTCCTATTGTACAGACATGCAAACTGAGGTTCAGAGAGGTTAAGTAGTCACCCAGCCTGGGAGTGCTGCCCAGGGGCTCAAACACGACCTGCAGGTCTCTGTACCCCATGCTCTTCCTCTGCGTCTTTCAGCCTGGCTACCGGATTTCAGCATCAGAGAAGAGGGGGCCCCCAGAGGGCCCCGCCCCCTGCAATATACACACAGGGATATACTGGGCTTGAGGCCCGATTTGTGCTGAGTACCTTCTGCATGCTAGCTGATGCCCATGTAACGGGTAAAGAAATGAAGTCTCACCCAGCCAGGAGGGGGCACGGCTGGGCTCATATAGATCTCTTCCCCCATGTCACCTCCTGGACAGTCACATGCAAGAAGCCTTCCTCTCCTGGACTGTCTCCCTGCTAAAACTCCTGCCTCCAAATGGGCACACTGGGACAGGGGCCCCACCTAATGTGGAGTCTCCTTCCCTGCTACTGATGGGCTTGGGCTGCCAGGCTCCTCCGCCCATGGGGTTTCCCAGACAAGAGTACCGGAGTGGGGTGCCATTGCCTTCTCCGACTGACGGGCTTACCAGTCCTTAGCCAGAAGAGTGGTAACCCCGGGCAGTCTCCTGTGAGTCAGCTACCTCCAAGAGTGTTAGAAGGTGGCGCCATTCCACCTGACTGGGGTCTCCATGCAGGGCCTCCTTTGTACCCCTTCCCTGCCACGGAGAGGAGGCCTGTGCCCCTCCCGACCCACCCAGCCAGGGCCTGGGGGCCTGGGAGTCTGGCCCTCAGCTTCACCCTCCCCCAGAGCCCGACCGCAGAGGCCCTTTCCCAGCCACCTCATCTCTCTCATTTGTGTGTTTTTCTCTCTGGTTAGGGCTTTATATCTCTACAAGGGACCCAAGTGACCGAACTGCTTCCTGGCCCTGAGGACCCGGGAAAGCACCTGTTCGAGATCAGCCCAGGTAGGCCGGAGCGCCTTCACCTCTGTGCTGGCGCTGGACCCGGTGGGCCGGGGAGGGGATGGGGGCCTGGGTGTCGCCGCAGCTCTGGCCTGGGAAGGGCCATCTTTACAACACTCCTCTCTGCACAAAAGTGAGCTCTGTCTCTAAGCACAAATTCGGGTCAAATTTGGGGAGAACTTCAAAAAATCAACTATCTAGGTAGTAGCTTTTGATGAGAGGAAAATGTGGATTTTAAAATTCAACATCAAACGAGAGGAAAGCGAACAATGAGGATACCTTAGAATGAAGGTCCAAACACAATATCTGAGTCACATTAAAATAAGTCCAAGGAGAACCAGAGCACAGGTTTAGAGCATAAAATAAGCTCCATCATGAACCCCAGGACAGAACTGAGATGCAGGGAAATAATTTAACTCCAAGAACTGCTATTATGTCTGCAGTTACAAAGCAGATTTTTAAAGCTCCCAGTTTTAAAATGTGACTCTTACTAAGTAAATGCGTCTTGCAAATGAATCAGCCTGTTTACAGAAGGGCCAGCTTCTACAGCGAAGTGGTGTTTTTACTAAGCTTGACCGATCCTGGAGGCAGAGCCTCAGACCAGGAAGCTCAGCGATTTTTCTGGAGATGAACGCACAAAGCGCCGGGAAAGGAGCAGGAAGAGGGAAGAGCCAGCAGGGCGCGCTAGTGAGCTAGTGCCGCCCTGAGCCGCCCCCCACCCC
>SJYC01136413.1:0-34754 GCA_006408675.1 Madoqua kirkii
TCTCTTTCTCTTTCTCTTTCTCTGTCTCTTTCCTTCCTCTCTCTTTCTCTCTCTCTCCCTCCCTCTCTCCCTATCTTTCAACTTCTCTTTTATCTACTATATACAAGCAAACTTCACATTTCTTTTGTTTGTGGCTTTCAAAACAAACAAATTCCAGCCCTCTAGCAGTTGTTCTCAAGTTTACCTGTATACCCGATCCCCTGCAGTGCTCATCAAAATCCCTGGATACTAGGCTTATCCTCAGAGTTACAGATTCCGAGATCTGGGATGGGGCTGGAGAATGTGTTTTTTTAACATGCTCCCAGATAATGCCACTGTTGCTGGCCTGGGATAATTAGACAGTTTGACAGGGAGCTCATGGAGGAAAGGGAGAAATTTCATATTTAATTAATGCCCTTAACGGTGCTTTGTCCTGCTTTTTGAAGACAGAGTCCTGCAGTTTTACTTTGCACTGGGCCCCACAATTCATGTACTTGGTCCCGAGCACAGTGGAGGGCAGTGAGAGGCCCAGAGGCTCTGTTCATGGAGACATGAGTCTGGAATAAAGGAGGTGACGATCTGGCACTGTGCCAAGAGGGTCCAATGCAAGCAAGGCTGAGCTGCTCCACTGCGGAGGGAAGAGGGCACCAAGGGTCTTCACGGCCAGACAAACAGATGTGAAATGCTGCAGTGCAGGAGCAGCTGTAGCTGTGCTTTGTGGGGGCCACAGACAGACCAGGCATGGGGTTTCTCTTTGCTGTTTAAATAGCACGCTCCCTTGGGCATGGAGATACTCGTGGAATAAAGGGAGACCACTCACAGGCACCCAGGGTCCCCCGAGGTACAGTGTACATGCCCATCAGCCGCCGAGTCTCCCTCCCAACAGCCCCTGGACCATGGCGCCATGCCCCATCCTGGACAAGAAAGTCCATCCCGACATCTTCTTTCCCACAGCCCGAAGCCCTACTCCGTGCTCTGGTGCTGTCAGCCAAGCCAGGGACTGCCACCACCGTGCTCCACCCTGAGACTCTGCCGGGTATGTGCTCCTGACCCCGCTCTCCACCAGACTGGGGGAAGAGGTGGCGTACCAGGAGGCAGGAGGTGGCTGCGCATCCCTGGAGGCAGGAGGCTCAGGGGCAGGACCACGGGAGAACTGAGCTTCCAAGCCCTTGAACACACTCCAGTGGCCCAGCAGACCTCACTTACAAAATACAAATTTAAAGACAAAATGATTGACAACCTCAAGACAGCCACCAGAGAGCACCGAATGCCTAGCGCAGGGTCCTTCCCAGGGAGCTCCTTTCTACCTGCCCTGGTCACAGGCCTCTGAAGCCAGCCCTGACTGTGGGCCTCTGGATGTAAATGCAAGACCTGTCTGTTCTCTTGCACTAGCCTCCAGCCTGTGAACGCAGCCTGACACCCCTTGTTGACCTCTTCCTGCAAATTCACTAGCCCTTGCAGCCTCCAGTCATAAATTCAGTCCACATCTTACCAGTGTCCTTATCCCATCCATAAACTTGGCACCCAGAGGGGGTACGGCTTCTCCAGGGGCTGAGTGTACTCCACCCATCGCAGCCCAGCTCCAGGTTCTTTCCGTCCATCCCTGGCCCTGGGTCCAAGGCCATTGCTGCCCTCTGTCCTCTCCTTTTGGTCCTGTTGATAGAAATGCTCCTGAATTTGCTGCAAGTCTCTACTTCTTCCACATCCTAAACTGCTAAGGCAGAGGGGACTTTAAGCGGATCTCCTGGTACCCACAGAGGGCATCAGGGAATGTTGACCTGGGAGGTGCCGCCTGCATGCATGCAAGTTAAGGCTGTGGTCCACCAGGAGATTGGACTGAAGCTGTCTCTCTTGTACGAGGCCAGTCAGAAAGAATCTTCAGTGGCCCACCCAGGGCTGTCTGCCACCGGGCAGCCTAGCCTGCTTCCTAAGTGTGTAACACAGTCCTTACCCTAGGGCGCTGGCTCAGCTTCACCTCGGCAAGTGTGACATTCTTCCTGACTCTCTAACCCACGGCCTTCTGATCTGCTCCGTGAAGGCCACCTGCATGGCCTGCGGGGACTCCAGGAAGTGCCGGCCCTGGCTGAGAGAGGCGCAGGAGTCCGGCGCTAGGCTTGCTGCTGCCGTCCTTATTCCAGCCAGGCGGCCCACCTTCTCCCATCTTGGAGCTTTTCATTCAAGCCGTGTTTCCCTCTGTGGTTGTGCCTTTCATGTATACTTTGAAAAGTGCCTCTTGGCTTTTTACCGTCTTTTCTTTTGGAGGCGGTTATGTTTCTCTCATCAGACTTAGGTCTCCAGATGCAAGGTCCGTATCTGATTCACAGCTCCAGCTTCAGCCTTGATGGGGAGCCCTGAGGGAGACATGCACGGCGGTGCCGGTGTCCTGGGGCAGGAAGCAGCTTGGCTAACTCTGAGCCATCCTCTTGGTTAGATCCCAGAGAGCCTTGGTGTGTGGACAGTCTTATGGACAATGAGGAACCACAGCAGGTCCTAAACAGGGGAAAGTTGTGATGGTATTTAGCAACAGTGAAAAGACTGGACTGAGCGGTGTAGGGGTGGGGTGGGGGCTGGCGCGCTGCTTCAAAAGAGCAGCAGGGACCGCTTAAGTTAGAACCAAGCAGAGGCGAGAGGATGGAGGATGGCAGGGAGGTGAAATGTTCAGACCTGGTGAGGGGCAGGATGTTGGAAGCAGAATCCAGAATGACTGCCGGGTTGATGGTCAACTAAGAAAGGACAGAGGGAGGGAGCAGCGATTCAGGGGCAGAGATGATGGAGTCAAGGTGAGGCCACAGGAGCCCAGGCTGGCGGCTGCGACACCTGGATTCGATGTTGCAGGGAGCAGGGAGCAGCCCTCAGTTCCACCCCCCGTGGCGCCTGATGTTCCAGCCCTCCCCCACTGTAAATCAGGCGGTTTCTCCATTCAAGACGAAGATCAAGGGTCTAGGAAGCCGCTCCAGACTCCACACGCTCCCTGCAAACCCCTCCCCACAAGGAGTCTCTTTAATGACAGAGTTCAAAAACCGGACCCAGGGACTTCCCTAGTGGTCTAATGGTAAAGAATCTGCCTTGCCGTGCAGGGGATGCCGGTTCGATCCCTGGTCAGAGAGGCAAGATCCCAGACGCTGCAGAGCAACTAAGACCAGATGCCACGGCTACTGAGCCCACGTGCCCAATGAAAGGCCTTGCGTGCCGCGCCTATTTTAAGGCTCAGAGCAACCAAATAAACATATTAAAAAAAACAACAGACCCAGAACCCAACTACATGGACTTGGTCAAGTCGCTAACTTCTCCATGCCTCAGTTTCCTTACATATAAAATGAGAATCAAGTGTCTGTACCTTGGCTTGGGGTGGAGCTGAAGCAGCTGGATGTGCCTCTGTGGAGGGAGCCTTATTCTGATGGGATAGTTAAGTATCTTAATGGTGGTGATACTTTCATGTAACTACACGTGTGATAAAACTATATAGACCCCTCCCCCACCTCAGTAGACACACACACTCACACCAGTGTGTATAACTGGCAGAATCTGAATCAGCTTTGTGGATTGATCGTGTAGGTCAGTTTCCTGGTTTCCATGGTGGGATGTAATTACGTAATATGCTGAACCTGGAGGAGACTGGGTGTAGAGTGCATGAGACCTTGCTGTACAATTCCTTGCAATTTCTTGTGAATCTAGAATTATTTCAGAAGAAAACTTTTAAAAAGTACATATCCCATAGTGTTTGGGGGATATGATAATCTATATCTTGCTGCTGCTGCTGCTGCTGCTAAGTCGCTTCAGTCATGTCCAACTCTGTGCGACCCCATGGACTGCAGCCCACCAGGCTCCTCCGTCCATGGAACTTGTTTCTCCATTCAAGACGAAGATCAAGGGTCTAGGAAGCCGCTCCAGACTCCACACGCTCCCTGCAAACCCCTCCCCACAAGGAGTCTCTTTAATGACAGAGTTCAAAAACCGGACCCAGGGACTTCCCTAGTGGTCTAATGGTAAAGAATCTGCCTTGCCGTGCAGGGGATGCCGGTTCGATCCCTGGTCAGAGAGGCAAGATCCCAGACGCTGCAGAGCAACTAAGACCAGATGCCACGGCTACTGAGCCCACGTGCCCAATGAAAGGCCTTGCGTGCCGCGCCTATTTTAAGGCTCAGAGCAACCAAATAAACATATTAAAAAAAACAACAGACCCAGAACCCAACTACATGGACTTGGTCAAGTCGCTAACTTCTCCATGCCTCAGTTTCCTTACATATAAAATGAGAATCAAGTGTCTGTACCTTGGCTTGGGGTGGAGCTGAAGCAGCTGGATGTGCCTCTGTGGAGGGAGCCTTATTCTGATGGGATAGTTAAGTATCTTAATGGTGGTGATACTTTCATGTAACTACACGTGTGATAAAACTATATAGACCCCTCCCCCACCTCAGTAGACACACACACTCACACCAGTGTGTATAACTGGCAGAATCTGAATCAGCTTTGTGGATTGATCGTGTAAGGTCAGTTTCCTGGTTTCCATGGTGGGATGTAATTACGTAATATGCTGAACCTGGAGGAGACTGGGTGTAGAGTGCATGAGACCTTGCTGTACAATTCCTTGCAATTTCTTGTGAATCTAGAATTATTTCAGAAGAAAACTTTTAAAAAGTACATATCCCATAGTGTTTGGGGGATATGATAATCTATATCTTGCTGCTGCTGCTGCTGCTGCTAAGTCGCTTCAGTCATGTCCAACTCTGTGCGACCCCATGGACTGCAGCCCACCAGGCTCCTCCGTCCATGGAACTTGCCAGGCAAGAGTACTGGAGTGGGTTGCCATTGCTTTCTCCGAGTCTATATCTTAGGACAGTACTATCCTGTGTTAAGTATTCTGTAAAGTTTAGCAATTATTATAGCACAGTATCTACACAATCAAGAAATAAAAGATCAGCGTATTTTAAAAAGTAGTTAGCAACCTTTTCAAACCATATACTCAGTATGTTTTTTAACCTTCAGATACGTTTTCAGCCGGAATGTCTCTGAACCTGGATGAATGGGTCCAGCTGCTTATATTAAAAGTATGGCAAATACAGTACTTTCTCCTAATTTTGTGACTTTCTGGCCATTCTGTGGTTTACTGATTGATGATTAACAGCCAGGTCCCTTGTTTCTCAGAAGTATTTCGGCTGAGAAAAACACATTGAGAATATTACTTGAAAATTGGCAGATGTAGTGGGCTGCTCACCGGGTGCTACGCGGCCTCTCGGGCACACATGTGCAGCACGCTCGCAGCCCACGACTGCTCATGTGTCTGCCCACCCTCTGTATGGCTGCCCCTCGCGTGCCCTGACCCAGACCAGGTGCAGGAACGTGACTGCTGACTGATGGAACAGAAGTCCACTCTCAGGGGAAACTTGTCAATTCCTTCAAGAGCAGCTGGATATTCCTGGGATAGCAATAGGAGTAAGTTTCCTATATTAACATCTTCCACGAGGCACAGCAACATGAGGTTCTTAAAGTCATCTGTTGAGTTTCTTTTTAGAAGTGGAAGTGGGCAGGGCAGCGTACAGGGTACTGGGGCAATCTCCCTGACACCCAGGGTGCAGGCCTTATACCCCCGTTGCACCGATATGGTGAGCGAAGCGCAGAGGGGTCACTTGTCTAAAGTCACATGGCTAGTACCAGATGGAGTCCAGGGTCCATCCTGGAGAGTCCCCCTTCAGGGTCCCCTCCTAGGCTGCCCGCAGGAGCTGGGCGGGCACTGGGCACCGCGGCTCTGAGACATGGAGGGGCGCAGACAGAAATCCCTCAGCTAGAGACATAAATCCTGGGCAGGAAGGTTGATGTGCAGTCTGCTCAGTGCCAGCTCAGAACAAAGATGCAGATAACATTCTTTATGAGTGACCTCAGCTAGACTAAATCTCTAGATAAATTAGGATGTGGGGAGGAATGTGGCAGGGGATTAGTGGTGGGGGATTGGATGACCCAGGTCACCTCTGAGAAGCTAAGCCCAGGTACTGAGGCTCCTCTTCAAGGGAACCTTCAGCTGAGGAACTTCTTTAGATGCAGGGCTATTCTTTAGGTCCTTCCTAAACAAGATGTGGTCCATGGACCAGCTGCATCAGCATCATCTGGGAGCTCGTTGGAAATGGAGAGTCTCAGGCCCCACCCAGAACTGCTGAAACAGAATCTGGGTTATAGGCATGTGTCCTGAGGGATTCATGTCCACGTTCAAATGCAAAGCAATGCTCCCAAGTGAAACAACACCAGTGTACGAACCCTGGACTACGACCTCCTGAAGGAGGGACTTACATCGGTGCACGCAGGACCTGGTGCTGGGCTTTTCAAGATGCTTGGTAAAATAGAATTATGAAAAAGCAGCAACTCGAAAGCGGGAAGGAAGCTGAAAGTGACGGTAAAGAGAGGCAAACAGTGGTAAGACCACAGCCTAGTTCTCAGGCTGCGCGCCAAGCTTGAACCGGGGTGACTGCCCATGAGCTGATTCTGGCCCGTAAGACGCATTTTGTTTAGCTCATGGAGCATTTTTATGCACAAAAGATTTTACCCATAGTGGTAAAGAACAGGAGACATAAGAGATGTGGGTTGGATCTCTGAGTCAGGAAGATCTGGAGAAGGACTTGGCAGCCCACCCCAGCATTCTTAGTTGGTGAATCCCATGGACAGTGGAGCCTGGCTGGCTACAGTCCATAAGGTTGCAAAGAGTCGGACACCAATGAAGCGACTTAGCACGCGTGCATTCAATGGAGATTTCTATGGGTGAAATTGGGGCTGCTTTCCCCATATAAACAGTTAACAGGAGCTCAGTAATAGCTGCCCCTTTGGACAGAGCCTGAGTATCCTCTAGTTAGCCAGAATCCCCACCTTTTCCTACCACCCCATCCCAGCCTTCCTCCCCGCCGACACCTGCTTTTTCGGTACACCTTACCCTCTCATCTCTCTATGGAGGTTTGAGTCTGTGAACTCTAGTGTAGATAATGAAAAGATGGCTAGAAAATGATAGCTGCTGTGTATGGGCTGAGTCATTCGACACCTCCATCTATTGTCTTGTGCAGCTGTGATTTAGTTAGGGTGAGGTGTTGCATCACGCTGTCTGAAATCCAGTTCTGGCTCAGCCTCTGCCCAGGTCTGGGGTCCTGAGGGAGTCACAGAACCCCTTACACATCAGTCTCTTCTTCTGTAAAATGGACTCAGTAAAAGTAGCTTCATGTAACGCCTTGTCCCTGGAACATAGTTAGCAGTAGCTGAGCAGTAAGATGTTGGGAACTGTGTTACCAGAGCAAAATAGCACATAGGCAGGCAGGTGTGTGTTCCCTGCATTGCTAAAATACGGGCGTTAGTTAACACTTTCCACCAAAAGGCATACAGAATACACAAAACTGTTAATTTCAGTGAAGCTAAACATACATTTCAAAGAGAAATTATATACATATGGAAAGCATGAAGTGAAAACATAAACTTATATAAAGGTTAAAAGTATTACCCTTCTAATAAAAATTATTAGTAGATGAAATTAATAAAATGTTATTCAAAAATCATAAACCAAGCCCTATAAAACAAAGAAAAATTTTAATAATAATGAACCCTTGAAATGAAATCACACTATTTTATGTTATTTTTGAATCATGAACACATTTTGCTGCCCATTTTTTCTAACTGCTATAAAATTTTTGAGATTTTTCTAAACTAAATTTCAAACTATTATCCTATGAATACTTTATCTTCAAATAATCTTTTTTCTTATTCAGTATTCTAGAGGGTTTTTTTAACCTTTTTTTTTCTCGGTTAGCAGGGGCTATATCTTTTAATATTGATCATGAGCCCAGTTGTATTTCATAAAAAAGCATTTCCAGTTTGTCTCACCTTCTGCAATGTGCTCCTGGGTAGGTGACCCCATGGGTCTGGTGGATGGGTCGCAGGGAACAGCTGTACTTGGAGGCCACTGGTTTAGAGAGTCTTTGAAACAGAATAAGGATTCATGTTGTGATAGAGGTGCCTTGGTTCTTTTCCCCTGTGGATTGTGGAGGAATAGAAAACCACTTTCTAAATAAGTTTTCCTTACAAGATCCAAACTTCTGTTGAAACATTTCCCCAAGTGTAAATGACTCTGATTTTTAAAAAAAAATATCACAAAATACCTGTAGTTCAGTGTGCTTTAAAATCACACTATTCTGGAATTCCAGAATGTTAAAAACTGGAGTTACAACCACTAAATAAAACACCCCATCAGATTTGGAAGTTCTTCTCCAGGTCAGTGACACCTTCCTGGGTCCCGAGGGCACAGCTGCCCCTGACGCTCTTCTGCAGACTTGCCTTAGAGGAGTCAGAGCCTGGGAGGCTGTGGCTGGGAAAGAAGGGAGGTCATTGAGAGGTCGTCGTCCTGAAATTCACGTCCGGCGGAAGTCTTGGAATGTACCCTATTTGCCAATGCAATTAGTTAAGATGAGATCTGGAAGAGGGTGCGTCCTAAATTAAATGACGTGTCCTTATGAGAAGAAATCTGGACACGCACGCACTCACAGGGGAGGTCATGTGAGGATGCAGCAGAGACTGGAGCGGTGCCGCTGCAAGCCAGGGCAGGCCAAGGATTCCCCACGACGCCAGGACTACCAGAGAGGCACGGACGGCCCTCCCCAGGGCCTGCGGGGGGAGCACGGCCCTGCCAGCCCCTCCTTTGCGGACTTCCAGCCTCCTGAACGCTAAGGGAGCGGATTTCTGTTGTTGTAAGCCGCCCAGTTAGTGGTAACTGTTGACAGTAGCCCTGGCAAACTGGGACAGCCGTGCGGTGAGGAGTGAGGTGGCCAGGGCAATGGGCCTTCGGCAGCAGGACTTCCGCTGGCCCGGGGAATTCGGCCTATGCTCTCAAGGCCCCCACCCCCGAAGGCCTGGCTCACCTCACTCCCCTCCTCCCCGGAGGGTCCCCATCCTTCTGCACAGCCCCTCCCTCTGAGCAGCCTGCTGCCCCAGCTATGGCCCATCGTTTGCTCTATCTGTGGCACTGCCTGGTCACTTCCAAATGCTGCCAGCGGTCCAGTGGGAAGAGCAGAGCCCCAGAGGACTCCCGGGAGAGAAATGGCTTCTTCCCAGCTGCGCACTGGCCTTGAACAGTCACCTCACCTCCTGAGCCTTACTGGATGGTGACAGTAATGCCCCTGATGGGCCTTGGCAGGGATGCAGGATGCAGCGGTGCATCATCCGTGTCCTGCACGGGAGGGCCCTCTCCCCCGCCAGGCAGGAGCGATGAGAATCCGGCATCCTGGAGAGCTCGGCCTCTTCTGACCGAGCTCGGCAGTGCTGGCGCAGGTGGGCCCCAGGACACACCTGCGGTGGGCGGCGCCTTCCTCTGGGAGCCGCTGTCTTCATCTCTCTCTCTCTCTCTCTCTCTCTCACACACACACACACACACACACACACGCAGGCCAGGCTGAGTCACACGCACACACACACACACACACGCAGGCCAGGCTGAGTCGGGCAGGGGGCTCGGGTCTGTGGGTTCCTGTGTCTGGCACAGAGTGGCGCTCCGCAAATAGCTGCCTCAGGAATGATGCTGGAGAGGGAACAGCAACCCACCATATGGGCCAGGACAGGTGCTGCCGGCCCAGCCCGCCACGCGGGAGCCTCCAGGGAAGGAATGTGCAGCGCGGCGGGCTCCCTTTTCTTTTAAACTGAGAGAAGCTGTCCTTCTTTGTTCTGTGAAGGGTCGCTTAAGTGGCCTTCTTAGAGATGCAAATACGGGACAAGTAGGCACCCAGCGTCCTGGGATCGGTACTTAACCGGGGTCCTTTTGTGCCTGGTAGCGGTGGGTCCTGTTTTGTATCTTCAGTGGCTTGACGAAAATCCTGCCCTTCTTCGGCATGCAGCAGAAGTGGGATCCGTGGGGAGAAACGAGGGGGAGGAGAAATGTGTGGACTAATTTACACAAACAGCCCAGGCTTTCTGGAAGGAATGAGATGGCTACCTCACCACTGTGCTTTTACATTTTTTTTTTTAATTACAAGAAACATTACATCCCACCTGTGAGCACTCAGGCACAGAAGGAAGCAAGGGCTTCACAGGACAGTACTGCTTCTCTGTGCCGCGCAGCTGGCACTCTCCACTCTGTGGGTCTGTCTCGTTTTTAAAACTACAGGCCAAGACCGTCTGAGTTGATTTCATGACCCCTCATCGGGTTGGGGTCCGTAGTCTGAAAGGCGCTTCTGGGGATCTGGTGGTCAGGAGACCTGCTGGGTGGACTAAGGCCTGGCTGTGGGAAGGATGCTGCTGCTATGGACACAGAGGCTTTGGTGTTCGTGAGCTCCACCTGGGACTGTAACTAGGGAGATGAAAATGGTGGTCCTTGATACTAGAGCTGGGTCTCATCAGGTTATCTGAGGCCAACTTGCCCTGGAAATCGTGTCTGTGTGTGATTTGACAGTGCGGGATACACCAGCCTCTGTACTCTCTCCCCATGCAGGTCATATTACAGAGGTGCTGTGTGTCCTGGAGAGACTTGCAGGCCCTCTATACGCCCTTGGGGATATTTCCGTGGTGCCCAGCAATCCATTCCCACACAGCTATAATCTCACTGCCAGCACCGAGGCCCGCTTGGGAGGGGCCTGCCCATGCCCACCGTCCGGGGGCAGCCCTGTGGTAGCGCTCAGCAAGAAAAGCCACCGTCATACCCTAGTGCTTAGTCCTTTAGTCAATTCCAACTCTTTGTGACCCTTTGGACTGGAGCCTGGCAGGCTCCCCTGTCCATGGGATTTTTCAGTCAAGAATACTGGACTGGGTTGCTGTTTCCTTCTGCAGGATGTCTTCCCAACCCAGAAATCTAACCTGTGTCTCCTGCATTGCAGGCAGATTCTTGATCCACTGAGTATGCTCTAGAGGTCCTGCCTTAGCAGGCGGGGAGCCCTCCAGTTGAGGGGAATGCTGAGGCCTGAGCAGAACACCCTGGAGAAGTTGCTATTTCCATAGCAAAATCTTGGGAAACAGGGGCTTCACCCGTCCTGGCACCCATGCTTTAGACACATCGCCAAGGCCAGCTTCCGCTAAGAAACCTGACGGTCATCAGGATGGGACAGAAGTGGCCTGGAAACTTACCCACCGGAAGCAGAATCGGGAAGCCAGGCTGTGCTGCCCTTCCTCTTTCCACGGCTAGGTGGCAGCAGCGAGCAGAAGTACTTGAACCCCTCTCTGGACTCGGTCACCCCCTTCCCTCCTCTGGGCTGAGATTCTCCCAGTCCGGCCCTACCATCTCCCCTCCCCTTGCCCAGCAGTCCCGGCCACAGTTCTGCCCTATGAGAGGGAAGTCTGCGGGGCACGTACTCGCTCCGATGATCTCTTCTCCCGATGCCTCAGTTAATCCTCACAGCCCTTCAGCACCTTCAGCCCCATCCAGTGCCCCCACTGAAAGACTGAGGGTCTTTGAAGGTTGGAGTTCAGTTCCGTTTCAGTCAGGGCACTACAGAGGCCAAACACAGGCTTGGGCACCAACTGCCCCTCAAGGTGCCTCACCTCTTGAGCCCCAGGGCGGCAGTCAAACTCGTTTGCCCCTGGCCCTGCAGTTTTTCAGCCTCCCCCGCAGTGAGACAGGTCACAGGACTGAACTCTGGACAGTGGAATGTGGGCGGGAGTCTGGCTGCAGTCTGCTCGAAGCCCCTGAACTCCCCTGAGAGCTCCGTGCTCCCTCCCTCCTCCCCTGGTAGACAGGATCCCGGGGAGGACTCTGAGGTCCTGTAAGGAGCCTGAGTCCCTGCGTGACCACCTGGAGCAGAGCCCCTCCTTCATTCCCCACTTCACGCTGACCCACTTGAGGTGGTAATCCAAGCGCAAAAGTGTCTGTTTATAGGGCTAAGACTCTGAGACTTGTGGTTGTTGCGTAATGCCGGCCAGCATCAATTTCTGATTAACCTGCGGTTTCCTTGCTTGTAACACGGGGTTTTCTACACTGTCTCGGGGTTGTGTCTGTGACATACAGTGCGTTCACATCACCAGTCCCCGGGGCTGGTGCATTGCAAGCATTCAGAGCATCACCGGGTAGCTGAGGTTGCTCTCTTGCACAGTCAGTATCTGCAGCAGCAGCGGTGCCAACGTGAGGAGGACTGGCTGACCCCCAGGTCACAGCGCCCCGCCCGAGCTAAGCGGACCAAACGGCAGAGGGGCGGGCAGGGATACGGGGAGTCTTCAAAGGTGCACAGATCCCACCTATGCAAATGCTTTGTCAGCTGGATTTTTGCTACTACTGTGGAGACTAGCCATTATCTGTAATGGCTACAGGGCAGCATCTGTAATGGAATGCCGAGCTGAGGGGGTTGCATGTACTGAGAGAGGTTAAGAGCCACACTGGAGCCAGGCTTCTCAGTTCAAATCCTGTCTCATCCACTTACCAGCTTGGGATCCCAGGTAAATCACTTAGCAGTTCTGTGTCTCAGTTTCCCTATCAGTAAAATGGGAGTTTTAATAGTGTTCTGGTGGAGTATGGTTTAATATATGTAGAATGCTCAGTGCTTAGCATACAGCAGGTGCTCAATTCATGTGACTCTATTACTGAAGGAGGTATCCCACTTGGTGACTCCTGGTGAAGCAGCTGAGACCACCTCTGCGCCGTAGCCCATGGAAAGGTCTGACGCCATCACAGCTGCCAGAAAGTGCCCCCTCCCCTGGCCCCTGCTCCCTGCAGCAGCTGCTGCAGCTGGTCTACCTCGACAGGAAACAAAAGCCCCCAGGACCAAGTCTGTGGGCTCCTGCTCTTTCCATGCTGCATTTCTCCTGGGGCTGGGGGAGTAAAGAAAGAAAAGCAGAAAGAGCAGGTGGGAGCAGGGCTGCGGGTGAGACTCCAGGAAAGACAATGAGCTTTGTAAAATTCCTCTTGGGCAGTCTGGCCAAGTTCAATGGCTTCAGGCCACATGAACAGCAAGAAAAATGTAGCCCAGGAATTTCTCCCCAACCATGCCCCTTGTCTTTCTCTGTGAGAATTTGGAGCTGCAGACACATTCCTTCCATGAACAACGTCTGCAGCAGCTGAAGGCCCGTTGGCCAGAGCTGGGGAACCAGCTGGCCATGCAGCTCTAGAGCCCTGCCCTCAGGGCCCCTCCCCCCTGAGCGCTGGGCGCGGCAAACGTGCAGGAGGGCAGGCTCAGGCCGGCAGCCTTCAGACCCCAGCGTGTCAGACGCTGGCCCTTCCTGGGCACTGCGGGCCTCTCCTGAGAGCCAGCTGTCCAGACAGTTTGTGCAGCTGCATTTCCCTAATCTGTCACCCAGAAGCGGAAACTAGACATCTTGGACAGAATCCCCACCTCTTAGAGATGGGAATTTACTTTTTTTCTAAGCCAAGTACTTCCCAAGTCAAGAGGAAACAACTTCCCAGTGCCCTAAAATTCTTCTGAACAGGGGGCAAACTGCATAAAGCCCATGGGCCAAATATGGCTTACCACTTGCTTTTATAAGTAAAATTTTATTGAAACACCCATTTGTTTCTGTATTGTCCATGACTGATTTGATGCTATTGGGGCAGAGTTGAGTAGTTGCTATGGAGATAATGTGCAAAGTTTAAATACATTTATTTCTGCCCCTTAAAAAAGGTTTGTCAGTTCCTCGTTTAAAATAGAATGTATTACATTCACTTATTAACTTATGTTATTCCACAAAGGCTTTGAAATGGCTTCTAATGAGAACACTTAAAATAAAGGTAATACAATAGTAATAATTTTATAAATTAAGGATCTGAGAAAATGCAAATAAAAGTAGAAAAGTAAAATCAGGAAACAAAAACATAAATGTGAAAACCTACTTTGGGGCCTTCATACTTGCCAAAACTGAACTTTAAAATTTCCCTGAGCATCCTGGTAGCCAAAGGAAGAAGAGAAATGAGACTTAAGTCTCATTAAGAGAAAGGAAAAGACATACCAATCCACATGGAATCCACAGCCTTTTCTAGCACAAAGCAGAGTGGGCTTGCTTCAGATAAACTCTGTCTTCCCCAGAATGACATTCTTCATTAAAGAAAGAAAAGAGCTCAGAACAATGAGTCTGTAAAGTGAGTAACACCAGTGCTGTTGATAAGGGATAATGGGGGTATCGGAGGGAGGTGGTTAACATGTTTAACCTGATTGCTGATGTTGTTCAGTTGCTAAATCACGTTTGACTCTTTGTGATCTCATGGACTACAGCACGCCAGGCCTCCCTGTCCCTCACTCTCTCCTGGAGTTTGCCCAAGTTCATGTCCATTGAGTTGGTGAAGCTATCCAACCATCTCATCCTCTGCTGCCCTCTTTTCGTTTTGCCTTCAGTCTTTCCCAGCATCAGGGTTTTTCCCAGTGAGTCAGCTCTTCTCATCAGGTGGCCAAAGTATTGGAGCTTCAGCTTCAGCATTAGTCCTTCCGATGAGTATTCAGGGTTGATTTCCTTTAGGATTGACTGGTTTGACCTCCTTGCAGCCCAGGGGACTCTCAGGAGTCTTCTCCAGCACCACAACTTGAAAGCATCCGTAGTTAAATCCAAATCAGTTGGCTTCCGTGTACTGAGGTAAGAGCGCACAAAACTTATTTTGGGAGATTGTAGCGGAGGCCTGTTTTCTGCTTATCGTGTTCTACATCTGTTTCAAAGCAAAAACTGAGGCTGACTGGGGAAAGCCCTGACTAGCTACTAATTCAGCTTTAGTGGCCGGCACCATAGGCCCAGAAGAAATGCTCATGAGGAGTGGACCTAGCGTCTCGACTTCACATGTACCATGGTAAATGAGAAGGCTGTTTAGAATGGATAAAGTCTCTTCCAATTCCAGAACATCTGTGAGTGTTGAGTGTATGGCATATGCACGTTGGATTTTGGCCAAATTCCTATCACAGATCAGAACTATGATAGGAGGAGATGAGAGAGGGGAACACAGGCCCAAAAGCAGGAGGCAGGGGGCTGGCTGTTCAAAGGTGTCCTGCGGTGGCCAGTCTACCCAGATTCAAGGACAAGCTCTCCCACCCTCCAGCTCTGTGGCTTTGAGAGCTCATATAACCTGGGCAGGTGTCCATCTTCTCACCTCTAAAGTGAGCGTTATGACATGTCACCATTATGAGGCTGCTGTGAAAATTAAATGAGATACTGGCACCCGTAGGGGTAGATTTGTAATAAGCATTGTACAAAGTGCTTTTATCTTCAAGAAGCCCCCTCTGATCAGGTGTCAAGGCTGACAGTGAAAATGAAAATGCCACTCAGTCGTGTCCGACTCTTTGTGACCGCATGGACAATATAGTACATGGAATTCTCCAGGCCAGAATCCTGGAGAGGGTACCTTTCCTTTCTCCGGGGGATCTTCCCAACCCAGGGATCAAACCCAGGTCTCTTGCATCGCAAGCAGTTTCTTTACCAGCTGAGCTGTCAGGGAAGCCCCCAGGAATGGACATTACCCTGCAAGGCTGACACGGCAGTGAGCCTGGCGGCCTGGCTGGCGGACGCCCTCTGAGGCCCTCCAGCACTCCGCAGGGGCTGCCCTTCTCACCGTAGTCTCATCTGTGGACGTGCCTTAGACCTGTGGGGGCCTGCGCCCCAACTCTGCTCCTTCTCCCTTCAAAATATCCACCGTAGAGTTAAAAACAGAGGCTCCGAAACGAGACAGGCGGTTCTGACCCCGGCTTGGCCACTGATGAGCTGTGTGCGCCACCTCGCCTCCCTGTGCCTCAGCCCTCCTGGGTAAGTGGAAAGAAGGACGGTGGGGGACACACGGGGCTGCTCGAATTTCCGTGGACGGCCGTGCCCTTACAGGCAGTGCTGGCCATCAGGATGATGCTTCACCCCTCCCACCAGGTCTCAGTTATGTTAGTGCCTCATAAACCACCCCCAGCCTTAGTGACTTAAACGTTTATTTGCTCTTGTTCTCCAGCGTGGGCAGGGCTCGGCATGGAGCGCTCGCCTCTGCTCTACTCCTATCCGTTGGAGGACCCGCCTCCAGGGTGGCCTCACTCGCGTAGCCTGAGCTGGTTGGGTCCAGCTTCCCGGAGCATGGCAGGATCAGGAGAGTCCCACTGCTGTCCCCGGACGGCAACAGTGGAAGCTAGCAAGCTTCTTAGAATTTAGGCCCAGGGCCGGCCCAGGGCCACTTACCCCTGTCGCCTTGTTAGTTACGGCAAGTCATGGGGCGGCCCAGATTCCAGGAGACGGGGGCACACAGGGTGTGGGGTCTGGGGTTGTGGATTGCTGGGGGCTGCCTTGCTAGTACAGAGCTCAGCTTGATCTCCGTCTCCTCTGCACCTCTCGTCTGCCTTATGCCGCTTTCTCCCTGCTCTGGTCTCCCCCTTCTCGTCCCCCCTTCACTCCAGCACCAGGCTGACCAGTCGGAATCAGACTGCACCATACCCTACACGCCCTGTTTCTTCATGTGATCATACTGCTTGCTCGTTGGAGGACTGTTCCCACGCCTGTTCCCACGCCTGTTCCCACGCCTGTTCCCAAGGTGCTAGACTTCTTGTCGCATCTCAGCTCTCAGAGACCTCCCCTCTGGAGAGCCTGTCTGACCACGCTTTGTGGACTGGGGCACTCTCCCCCCACCCAGAGCTCCCAGGGGCCCTCCTGGTATCCCCAGAGCTCACGGGGGTACTCCCGGCACCCCCAGAGCTCCCGGGGGTCCTCCTGGCACCCCCAAGGCTCTCAGGGGTCCTCCTGGCACCCCCAGAGCTCCCGGGGGCCCTCCTGGCACCCCCAGAGCTCCCGGGACCCTCCTGGCACCCCCAGAGCTCCCGGGGGCCCTCCTGGCACCCCCAGAGCTCCCGGGGGCCCTCCTGGCACCCCCAGAGCTCCCGGGACCCTCCTGGCACCCCCAGAGCTCTCAGGGGTCCTCCTGGCACCCCCAGAGCTCCCGGGGGCCCTCCTGGCACCCCCAGAGCTCCCGGGACCCTCCTGGCACCCCCAGAGCTCTCAGGGGTCCTCCTGGCACCCCCAGAGCTCCCGGGGGCCCTCCTGGCACCCCCAGAGCTCCCGGGACCCTCCTGGCACCCCCAGAGCTCCCGGGGGCCCTCCTGGCACCCCCAGAGCTCCCGGGACCCTCCTGGCACCCCCAGAGCTCTCAGGGGTCCTCCTGGCACCCCCAGAGCTCCCGGGGGCCCTCCTGGCACCCCCAGAGCTCCCGGGACCCTCCTGGCACCCCCAGAGCTCCCGGGGGCCCTCCTGGCACCCCCAGAGCTCCCGGGACCCTCCTGGCACCCCCAGAGCTCTCAGGGGTCCTCCTGGCACCCCCAGAGCTCCCGGGGGCCCTCCTGGCACCCCCAGAGCTCCCGGGACCCTCCTGGCACCCCCAGAGCTCCCGGGGGCCCTCCTGGCACCCCCAGAGCTCCCGGGACCCTCCTGGCACCCCCAGAGCTCTCAGGGGTCCTCCTGGCACCCCCAGAGCTCCCGGGGGCCCTCCTGGCACCCCCAGAGCTCCCGGGACCCTCCTGGCACCCCCAGAGCTCCCGGGGGCCCTCCTGGCACCCCCAGAGCTCCCGGGACCCTCCTGGCACCCCCAGAGCTCTCAGGGGTCCTCCTGGCACCCCCAGAGCTCCCGGGGGCCCTCCTGGCACCCCCAGAGCTCCCGGGACCCTCCTGGCACCCCCAGAGCTCCTGGGGGCCCTCCTGGCACCCCCAGAGCTCAGGCCTGGGCTCTACTCGGGCGTTCAGCTGTGTTCAGTCATCGTTTGGCACCTGGGTGAGTGAGTGAACGAAAGGATGAATGAATGATCACAGCAGCCTGACAAGCCACATTTATGATGACGATGCCATGTCCCCGTTGCTACTCTTCCCTGAGCTGCCCAGGGCTGAGCTCACATCTTGAGATGGCACCCTGGAGGTACCTTGGGTATGAGCTGGGAGGAGAAACCACTCTCCTGAGAGGAGTATAAAGGCCAGGTACTGAGTCTCCTAAGTAAATTCTTGAATGGCCTGCACATGTCTGACAGTCAGGTTCTAGAGGCTAAGATTCCAGCAGCAGCAGCAGCAGCAGCCTCCTTAAAAATAAATCCATATTCTCACCACCAAACTTTGAGTCTTTCAGAGAAAGTGACTAAAGCAGCAGGAAGTGGAGGCCTGGGTGGGTGGGGCTAGCCCCCCGCAGAGTCGGGTGGGTGGGGCTAGCCCCGCAGAGTCGTTGTCCTGCAAAGCTGGTGTCCAGCCCTCCTCCCAGAGCCCATCGCACTCACTGGATGCCCACCTCCTAGTTCAGGCTCTGCTTTCCCATGATGTGTCGGATGTTGGCCTTGCAACACAGAAATATGTCTCAGAGGCCCCAGCTCCCTGCTCAGTTTTCTAGAGTCAGGTGGCTTGAGCTTGGCTGGAGCCTTGGAGCACGGAGTGATCCTGAGGTCATTATCGATTCAGGGGTTTTGTTCAGAGTTTAATTTTTCAGGTGAATTCTGTGCTCAGTATCTGCTTTTGCAATTACAACCCATGACTCTATGCCTGATGGGGTAAATGCTGTTCTCCCATTTATCTATCCACACAGCCACCCCCTCACCCATCCACCCACCCCCTCACCCATCGACCACCCTCCACCCACCAACCCACCCACTCATCCATCTATCCACTCATTCACCTACTCAACCCACCCACCTGTCTATCTCCCCATCCATCCATCCATCCATCCATCCATCCTGATTCTGACACTTGTCATTTTGTTGGTCTTGGGCAAGTCTGTTTACCTTCCTGAACTTTAGTTTCTTCCTCAGTAAATTGAATCCAATGGTGCCTTATGGGGTAGTCCTGTGGTTAATTGAGATAATAGCACATATGAGTTGCCTGGTGGAAAACACATAGTTAAACACATTGTTAAGGTTATCTTCCTTCTCGCTTGAGAAACAGACACACAACTAGAAAACTATAAAAAGACAGTATATAATCAGGACAATAAAAGTGTGTGAAACCAAAGGCAGTAATACTATAAACTCTTGCCTTGCATTCTGTCTCATAAACTTCCCTAGGAGTTGATGTTTAAAGCCACTTTGAAAAGTTGAGTATCCCAAAATATATTTGAACGGTTCAATGGGGATGCTGACCCTCTATAATAGGTTCATTCGAAATGCTCCTGCCTTGCTACTTCCTCTTAGAAAGATAAGCAAGCAGCCCACAATGGCTGCTGTGATGTTTTCTTTTAAATCTTGTTTCCAAATGTAGGACTTGGCTGCTGGACAATCACCCGGGGGCTCGCTCCCCACACAGGCTCTCCCTGAATGCAGGAAGCTCTAGCTTGGAATTCCTGGGGCCTCATTAAGCCCGCTGTGACTAAGTGATCTTGCCTGGTGCGAAAACTGTTTAAAATGACTTGGCAGCAACCAGAAGTCAGGTCTCTCTGTTTTTTCTGTTACTCCCTCTTTGTAACCCCCGCCTTCACGTCATGAAATGAAAACATCTTGCTTTCCGGATCTAGTGCAGGACAGCCCTCCTCTCTCCCTGAAGAAGCCTCACCCGGGTCTTTCTGGAGAGTTAGAGAGGGAGGCAGAAATCTGTCCCACTGTTGTTAATCTCTCCTTTGAATGAGACTTAACTCCTGGGAAAACCTCTCCCCTATTCCAAGTCACTCTGTCCTCCCTTCCCCTGCCTCCCCCACCCCCAACAATTAATTCTTCTGCTCCTTGCTCGAGGCAGCCTCTGCCTTGGGCCTGGCCTTGCCACTGCTCTCCTCCAGACTGTGTCTGTTTTCTCAAGATGGGATGGAGGTAGGGAGGGAAGGAGAAAATCCCAGTCGAGCAGAGGCCGTCAGAGGTTGACTGTAGCCCTGTTTCAGGGGCAGGAACAGAACCTAGGAACTGGATGGGTGAGAGGGAAACCAATGTTAAGACTCCATCTCTGTGCCAGATAATTTTTCTCATTTGACTTCAACTCTACAATAATATATGAATACGCCTTCCTTCTAAAAAATTAGACCACCGTAAGAACGTTAAATTCCCTTGACACCCACTTTCAATCCGTTCTCATTTCTTGCTCGTTCCCTAGAGGGAACCACTGATCATTTTGTTTTCTCCCCAAGTATCCTCCTGGCACCCCCAAGGCTCTCAGGGGTCCTCCTGGCACCCCCAGAGCTCCCGGGGGCCCTCCTGGCACCCCCAGAGCTCCCGGGACCCTCCTGGCACCCCCAGAGCTCCCGGGGGCCCTCCTGGCACCCCCAGAGCTCCCGGGACCCTCCTGGCACCCCCAAGGCTCTCAGGGGTCCTCCTGGCACCCCCAGAGCTCCCGGGGGCCCTCCTGGCACCCCCAGAGCTCCCGGGACCCTCCTGGCACCCCCAGAGCTCCCGGGGGCCCTCCTGGCACCCCCAGAGCTCCCGGGACCCTCCTGGCACCCCCAAGGCTCTCAGGGGTCCTCCTGGCACCCCCAGAGCTCCCGGGGGCCCTCCTGGCACCCCCAGAGCTCCCGGGACCCTCCTGGCACCCCCAGAGCTCCCGGGGGCCCTCCTGGCACCCCCAGAGCTCCCGGGACCCTCCTGGCACCCCCAAGGCTCTCAGGGGTCCTCCTGGCACCCCCAGAGCTCCCGGGGGCCCTCCTGGCACCCCCAGAGCTCCCGGGACCCTCCTGGCACCCCCAGAGCTCCCGGGGGCCCTCCTGGCACCCCCAGAGCTCCCGGGACCCTCCTGGCACCCCCAAGGCTCTCAGGGGTCCTCCTGGCACCCCCAGAGCTCCCGGGGGCCCTCCTGGCACCCCCAGAGCTCCCGGGACCCTCCTGGCACCCCCAGAGCTCCCGGGGGCCCTCCTGGCACCCCCAGAGCTCCCGGGACCCTCCTGGCACCCCCAAGGCTCTCAGGGGTCCTCCTGGCACCCCCAGAGCTCCCGGGGGCCCTCCTGGCACCCCCAGAGCTCCCGGGACCCTCCTGGCACCCCCAGAGCTCCCGGGGGCCCTCCTGGCACCCCCAGAGCTCCCGGGACCCTCCTGGCACCCCCAGAGCTCCTGGGGGCCCTCCTGGCACCCCCAGAGCTCAGGCCTGGGCTCTACTCGGGCGTTCAGCTGTGTTCAGTCATCGTTTGGCACCTGGGTGAGTGAGTGAACGAAAGGATGAATGAATGATCACAGCAGCCTGACAAGCCACATTTATGATGACGATGCCATGTCCCCGTTGCTACTCTTCCCTGAGCTGCCCAGGGCTGAGCTCACATCTTGAGATGGCACCCTGGAGGTACCTTGGGTATGAGCTGGGAGGAGAAACCACTCTCCTGCGAGGAGTATAAAGGCCAGGTACTGAGTCTCCTAAGTAAATTCTTGAATGGCCTGCACATGTCTGACAGTCAGGTTCTAGAGGCTAAGATTCCAGCAGCAGCAGCAGCAGCAGCCTCCTTAAAAATAAATCCATATTCTCACCACCAAACTTTGAGTCTTTCAGAGAAAGTGACTAAAGCAGCAGGAAGTGGAGGCCTGGGTGGGTGGGGCTAGCCCCCCGCAGAGTCGGGTGGGTGGGGCTAGCCCCGCAGAGTCGTTGTCCTGCAAAGCTGGTGTCCAGCCCTCCTCCCAGAGCCCATCGCACTCACTGGATGCCCACCTCCTAGTTCAGGCTCTGCTTTCCCATGATGTGTCGGATGTTGGCCTTGCAACACAGAAATATGTCTCAGAGGCCCCAGCTCCCTGCTCAGTTTTCTAGAGTCAGGTGGCTTGAGCTTGGCTGGAGCCTTGGAGCACGGAGTGATCCTGAGGTCATTATCGATTCAGGGGTTTTGTTCAGAGTTTAATTTTTCAGGTGAATTCTGTGCTCAGTATCTGCTTTTGCAATTACAACCCATGACTCTATGCCTGATGGGGTAAATGCTGTTCTCCCATTTATCTATCCACACAGCCACCCCCTCACCCATCCACCCACCCCCTCACCCATCGACCACCCTCCACCCACCAACCCACCCACTCATCCATCTATCCACTCATTCACCTACTCAACCCACCCACCTGTCTATCTCCCCATCCATCCATCCATCCATCCATCCATCCTGATTCTGACACTTGTCATTTTGTTGGTCTTGGGCAAGTCTGTTTACCTTCCTGAACTTTAGTTTCTTCCTCAGTAAATTGAATCCAATGGTGCCTTATGGGGTAGTCCTGTGGTTAATTGAGATAATAGCACATATGAGTTGCCTGGTGGAAAACACATAGTTAAACACATTGTTAAGGTTATCTTCCTTCTCGCTTGAGAAACAGACACACAACTAGAAAACTATAAAAAGACAGTATATAATCAGGACAATAAAAGTGTGTGAAACCAAAGGCAGTAATACTATAAACTCTTGCCTTGCATTCTGTCTCATAAACTTCCCTAGGAGTTGATGTTTAAAGCCACTTTGAAAAGTTGAGTATCCCAAAATATATTTGAACGGTTCAATGGGGATGCTGACCCTCTATAATAGGTTCATTCGAAATGCTCCTGCCTTGCTACTTCCTCTTAGAAAGATAAGCAAGCAGCCCACAATGGCTGCTGTGATGTTTTCTTTTAAATCTTGTTTCCAAATGTAGGACTTGGCTGCTGGACAATCACCCGGGGGCTCGCTCCCCACACAGGCTCTCCCTGAATGCAGGAAGCTCTAGCTTGGAATTCCTGGGGCCTCATTAAGCCCGCTGTGACTAAGTGATCTTGCCTGGTGCGAAAACTGTTTAAAATGACTTGGCAGCAACCAGAAGTCAGGTCTCTCTGTTTTTTCTGTTACTCCCTCTTTGTAACCCCCGCCTTCACGTCATGAAATGAAAACATCTTGCTTTTCGGATCTAGTGCAGGACAGCCCTCCTCTCTCCCTGAGAAGCCTCACCCGGGTCTTTCTGGAGAGTTAGAGAGGGAGGCAGAAATCTGTCCCACTGTTGTTAATCTCTCCTTTGAATGAGACTTAACTCCTGGGAAAACCTCTCCCCTATTCCAAGTCACTCTGTCCTCCCTTCCCCTGCCTCCCCCACCCCCAACAATTAATTCTTCTGCTCCTTGCTCGAGGCAGCCTCTGCCTTGGGCCTGGCCTTGCCACTGCTCTCCTCCAGACTGTGTCTGTTTTCTCAAGATGGGATGGAGGTAGGGAGGGAAGGAGAAAATCCCAGTCGAGCAGAGGCCGTCAGAGGTTGACTGTAGCCCTGTTTCAGGGGCAGGAACAGAACCTAGGAACTGGATGGGTGAGAGGGAAACCAATGTTAAGACTCCATCTCTGTGCCAGATAATTTTTCTCATTTGACTTCAACTCTACAATAATATATGAATACGCCTTCCTTCTAAAAAATTAGACCACCGTAAGAACGTTAAATTCCCTTGACACCCACTTTCAATCCGTTCTCATTTCTTGCTCGTTCCCTAGAGGGAACCACTGATCATTTTGTTTTCTCCCCAAGTATTTTTCCTGGCCCGAGTGTCTAGAGCAGTGCCTGGCATGGAATGGGCGCTATACATGGAATAACGTTCTGAAGGTGTGTGTTTCACATAAGGACTGTGAATCCATAGATCCTCAACATCCGGCTGCAGCTCCCTCCTTTGATAGCATTTATAGAAATGCCAGTGTATTTGATCATCCCTTTACTGACGAACAGCTTTTTGGTTGCAGTTTTTTGCAGTTACAAACAGGGCTGCAGTGAAGAGCCTGGTATGGGTTTTCCTGAGAGTGTGGGTGACTTCTTGCTTGGTCCCAGGGTCTGAGCATTTTTAGTTTTAACGAGCACCTCTAGTGTTGCCTTCCAGAGTGATGGCGCCAAAGCAAGCCCTCACCAACACTGGATGGTAGTGCCCACTTACGGATGACAGTTGTCTAGTCCTGTCGGACTCTTTGTGACTCCTGGACTGTAGCCACCGGGCTTCTCTGTCCAGGGAATTCTCCAGGCAAGGATACTGGAGTGGGCTGCCATTTCCTTCTCCATCCCACTTACAAAGCACTTCACAAAATGCCAGATGTGTCGTAGATCATTTTAACGATTATGCATTAAATCTTCGCAAGGATCCCTCGAAGCATTTCTATTATTCTCCCTATCTGATAGATGAGGAAACTGAGCACAGAGTGTTTGAGTAACTTGACACCATCAAACCTTTAATTTGTGCTCAGAATGGTCTCAGAGGGGAAGTGACTTATCCAGAGTCACACAGTCCATGGATAGCCCAGCCAGGTTTGGGAGAAGCCTCAGTTCCTCAGTTATAGAGTGCAGGCGAGCTGGGAACCCAAGAGCAGGGTGGCCCTCGTGGACACCTCCCGAGTCTCCATGAGATGACCTCTCCGAGGATGCTGGGGAAGGGGTGGGCCGCCCTTGCAGCGCGAGGGGGCCTTTCCTTCCGGTCTGCCTGCATCCCCCATCACCGTCCCGGGCTCCCCGCGGGTAGAGGGGGGAGCCGCAGGCCGCGCCGGCGCGCACAGCACCCCCTGGCGGCCCCTCGCGAGCGCGCAGCCCGGCGCCCCGGGAGAGTAACGGGCCGTGGGGAGGGCGCCCGCGAGGGCAGGGAGCCGGCGCAGGGGCCGCCCCGGCGCGCGGAGATAAAAGCGGGCCGCCGGCGGCTGGCGCGATCTGCGCATTCTCCTATTGATTAGCAGGGTCTGCCCGGGGGCCGGGATACCGCGGAGCGGGACCGGTGCGGGCGTGAGGGGGACGGAGCGGCCGGGTCTGGGGCCCCGTGCCGGGCTGCGCACCGTCCGCCAGCCGGACCTCGGCCACCCTGCTCCGCGGGCGCGGGCAGCAGGCGGCGCGCCGGGCAGCGGGGCTGAGCCGCGGGCGCAGGCGGCGGCTATGGGGCTGTGCTGCTGCAAAGACTGGAGGGGACACCTGCGAGCGCCGAAAGGTAACTCCTGGGCGTGCACGCGCGCCGCGGACTCGGGACGTAGGCGCTCAGGCGAGGGGCGCGCGCCGCGGTTCCTCCTGCAGCCACAGGGAGCTGGCGGGCCCGCCTCGGGGATTCGCCCGCAGGATTCCCCTGGGCCGCCCGACACCTGCTTCCGGCCTGGAAAGGGCTCCGATGGGGCTGCAACTTTCCCCCGGTGTCCGAACTTTGGAGCGCGCGTCCAGAGGCTCCTCTTGCTCGACAGAGCCCGGCTGGAGGTTAGGGTCCCATCCCGGGGTAGAAGGGGAGCCGAGAGGAGAGGAAAGCCCGCCCTACGGGGTCCGGCGCGGACGGTGAGCGCCGGCTGCTGGTCTGCCAAGTCCAAGGCTGGGTCGGCGGAGCCCCTGGCTCCCGGCCCCGCCCGCAGGTCCTTTGCAGAAAGCCTGGTTTGCTCCCGTCGCCGCCTCTGCGGCTTAACCGCCTCGGAGCGGGCCATTCATTCTCCTCGCCCGCCTCTGTCACAAACCTGGACCCAGGGGCCCTAACTCAGTTTTCCAAAAGTCGCGGGGAGCTGCTTGCGGAACGCAGCGTGCTTGGAGAGGATTCCAAGCTGAGAAACGCGCCGAGGACGTTGGCGGCTGCGGAGGTCCGGCCTCCTTTGGGCAGTGGCCCGTCTAACTTAACCCTTGACTGGCTGAAACTATCCCTGTTGCTTGCCAGAAACAAGATAATGCAGCCCTTTACCGCAGCGCCTCCCAAGCGTGTGGGAACCCAAAACCCACCTGTCCCTCGCTTATTAAGCATGCAGATTGCCTAGCCTCACTCTGACCTGCTTCCTGGATAGGCTTCGGGGAAGGGTCTGCAAGGCTGTTTAAGGGCTCCCCTAAGTGACTGGCGTGACAAGGTGAGTCTGGGAAGTCTTGCCTGTAAACTATAAGGTGGGCGCCGGCTTTACCAGATGGGCGCCAGGTTCTGGTTCTTTGAAAAGTATATTCTGGATCCTGATAAAGAAAGATTGGAATATGTCAAGCGGCTTGAAGAACTCTTGTCCAGGTGATGATAAAGATGGCACAAATGTATTGGTTTGTTCACAAAAGGTTTGAGGTCGCTTTTAGCCTGAGAAGTGAATATAACAAAACTAAATAGGGCGCTACACTTAAACAGATCATACAGAGCAGAGAGAAAGAGTCCGGTTAATGTGCCTAAGATAATATCTGTGGTTGCGCTTTTGTGCAGCTCAAATGAAATAAGGCGAGTTTCACGGTTCTCATTGCCCTAGAGCAACGGTTTTCCTAACTTTGATTTTAACCAGAAGAAAGAATTTTGCTATGCATCTTTGTGTTTGGAAGGGATAGATGGAGGGCAAGTGTATCTTGTCTGCTGCAGTAACCAGGACCCTGTAGGATTCAGAGGGCAGGGTCTGCTGGCTCATGCTGACTGAGGTCAGGCCAGAGCAGAGCAGCAAGGATTTCAATAGGGGCTTAGAGCAGCTTTGGCCTTTCTGGACCACTTCTCAGTAAATCCTGTTGGGAGGTGGAGCTTAAATCCTAGAAGCAAAGGTGGATTTGCCAGGGCTGGGTTAGGGAAGGAACTTACTCAACTAGTAACCCCAGCAGGGAGCAGTAAGAGGGTCTGCTGCTGGGGCTGTCTTCTGGGACTATGGACCCCAGGTTGCACAATCCGTGTGAGAAAGGCCTGGTGCAGGCGTGTCTCCCACTTTGCTCCCATCCTCCCAACCCGTCCTGAGCCAGAGCTGGCCAGTGCAGCCTGGGAGCAGGGTCCCAGTCTGAATCACTCACAAAGTCCTGAAGCCCACTTAAAGCAGCAGAGCTGGACCGTCCTGGAGTGGGAGCAGCTGGGCAGCACTGGGGTGCAGGGGTGCACCTGCCCTGCCCAGAGAAGGCAGCCAGCAGGCAGTCAGGAGGGGGCCCAGAAACGGAGACGTTTGTGGACTTTGTAAAAAAACCATTCGTTTGGCTGCACTGGCTCCTAGTTGAGGTGTGGGATCTTGCATCTTTGTGGCGGCATGTGGGGTCTTTACACGTGGCATGTGGGGTCTTTACATGTGGTATGTGGGGCCTAGTTCCCTGACCAGGGCATCAAGCCCGGGCCTCGTGCATGGGGAACGCGGAGTCTTAGCCACTGGACCATAGGGGAGCCCCAACATTTGTTTTTTTAATGTAAAAATCTCCAAATGTTTAACTGTTGTTGCCTCATTTAACAAATTTGAACCCATGTGACCAGTCTGGCTGGGCAGGAGACGGTTTGGATCATTGTTCCAAATGATCTTACTATAAGTGATCCATGTTCCAATGTTCCTACTATAAACAGAGGAGCAAGGTTTCCGTGGCCGTAACCTTAGAAATCATGAGTTATTAAACTTTGGGAGGCTTTTCACTGCAAGACTTGAGAACTTTCCACATATTAATTAGTGCAAATGGACATCTCCAGATCAGGTGGACAGTCTTCAAACTTTTGCCCAGGGAACCTGCCTTTTGTAGAGCATCTCATGGCATCTGTATCTTTGAACACACTTTGAGAAACCCTTCTTTGGCCTGTGATTCAGTTGTCATAGCAGTGATGTGGTCCATCTATTTTAAGGGGGTGTGTATGGAGGTGTGTGTGTGTTGTGTAGCTGTGACAAGCTACCTGTGAAGAAGCTTTCTGACTTTCCAGACTACAAAAGTGTGTGTTTTTTCTTTAAGATCAAAAGAGAATCCATTAGTCATTGGTATACATTTCCCCAAGACAACACATGCTGTTATCGATTTCATTCTTGGGATATTTCTGAATCAGACTTTTACAACAGGATGTTTGACCATGTTGTCTCTGAGTAGAAGTGTGCTTGATAAAATCGGCAGGCTCAAGGAGTACATTCCATAAAGGGAGCGGCAAAAATATATCACGTGCCAGAATCACTGTAGTGGATCTGGGCTTAATGTCTTTAAAATCCAAAGCCTGGCCTGTCTCCAGAGGACACCTTCTCTCCTGCTGGTGGTGGAGTTGCGGGGATGGGGGCATCCTGGACCTGGGGAGGGATTGCTGTAGACACGTTTGGGGGCACAGTATGCCACAGGATAACTCCATTCACCATCATATGCAGGTGCTGCCATACTCCGCGGCCCTCCTCCCGAACTGTGCCTAACTGGTCGTTCTCATCTCCCCTGGCCGGCCCTTCTCCTTCCCGTAGGCTGAGTTTGGCAGTGAATTCTGTTTCTCCCTCTGAACTCTGCAAAGCCCCTGTCATACCTCTCTCTTCACATACAGTTGGAGCAGTCCTCGGTCCCTGGTGCTTCTGCAGAAGCCCAAAGGTCAGCGAGCAGGCTCTGCTGTGCAGGGAAAGGCCACTGCTGCTGCTAAGTCGCTTCAGTCGTGTCCAACTCAGTGCGACCCCATAGATGGCAGCCCCCCAGGCTCCCCCGTCCCTGGGATTCTCCGGGCGAGAACCCTGGAGTGGGTTGCCATTTCCTTCTCCAATGCATGAAAGTGAAAACAGAAAGCGAGGGCACCAGTCGTGTCGGACTTGCAGCGACCCCGTGGACTGCAGTAAGCAGGGGTGAACAAGCTTGCTCTGAACTCTCAGGTCATCGCCTCATTTCACTGTTTTGGAGACGTCTCGAGACGCTTCCTCTGTCCTGGGCACTGTGTTGGGTCTGTGCAGTGGCAAGCTTCATTTTCTTCAGCTCTGCACTGGGGCCCAAGGCCAGGGCTTGGAGCAGCGCTGAGGCAGCTGTTGCCCAAGGCTGGGGAGGGGCGAGGGCAGACGGGGTCCTGAGGCCTTCGAGGCCTGCTGGCCGCCCCCACTGCTGCTCTGCCCGCCACGTTTGCCGCGGGCCCAGCCCCGGGCGCCCACCTGTCGTCGGGAACCTTGCCCCCGTCGTGTCCGTGTCCTCTGTCCCCAGACTCCCACGCCTCCCTCCACTGACTCCTGTTGGCCTGTGAGCCTGCCTTCCGTCTCTGTCAGAACGTTTTTGTGTGCAAGCCTCTTGCCCTGAGGTGCTCCAGAGGCCCGGCGCCCCCCCTTCCCTTGCCGCCACCACGGCCCCCAGGAACGGTTTGCTGGCCCTGCCTCGTTCCGCCCCTCCTGCTCTTACCTGCGACCCCACGCTAGTGCTGGACTTAGTCAACAGCACCACGACCCCAGGCGCCCGAGAGCCTGCCCCACAGCCCTCCTCCCAGACTGTGCCTGCCTGGGTCTTCATCCCACTCCTGGCCAGCTGTGCTCCCACCCACTCGCCAAGCTTGGCTGTGAATTCTGTCTCGCCCTCTGAACTCTGCAGTGAGTCTCTCCCACACATCTCACCCCAGGTCCCAGTGGCTCTGATCACCTTTAAGCAAAGAGCCCCCAGATCCTCTGCCCTTCACGTGTGCAGTGCCCACCTCCAGCCTGCAGATCCAGAGCCCCGGCTGGAGCTTCTTCTCCCAGTGTCCTGGCTCTCTGCCCCGCCCAGGGTCATTTCCAGGACCGAGGCTGACAGCTCCTGAGATCCTGCCCAGGGCTGTGACCGCATCCCCGCCCCCAAGGCCACTGAACTGCTTGTGCAGGCCCCCGTCGTCTCCACTGTACTGGTTTCTCGCTGGTCATCCCAGGGTCACCCCGCGTCCTCTAGCCTTCTGCCCACGCCAGCATCCTGTGTGTGGCTCCTGCCACCTCTTGTCCCTCCTCAAACCGCATCTTGGCCTCACAGTGCCTACAAAAGAAAGCCCAGCTTCTTAGCCGTGCTGGTGTTGCCTGACACCCCTCCCAGCGCCTTTCCAACCTCCCCCGCCACACAGCCTGGGCCTCCCTGGCCCCTGCAGACACCGTGCCTTCTCATGATGCCTTCAGTCAAGCCCTCGGAAGGTGGCCCGCACCTGGAAGCGGCTCTGAAACCCTGACCCACGAGCCCCGTCTGTTTCATCCAGCCCGTTGGTGCGGGTCTGTGCCGCCAGCTGACAGTCGCCTTGTCGCCTCTGTGGTCTGGCCCTGCGCTTGGCAGAGACGCTGGCAGGAGAGCAGTGGGTGCAGCAGGAAGAGGGAGACAGCTGTGCTCACCTGCGCCTGCTTCCGTCTCCTGACGCCCAGGGTCCCGGGGGCAGTCCGCCTGGGAGAGTCCAGCCCCGCCTGGTGTAGCTCTCCGAGCGAGAGTGAGGCATTGACATGGACTCCTTGTCCGTTTCCTGATCTCCAAGGACGTGTCTGGCTGTCGGGTAGCCAGGGCACGGAGGCCAGCGGGTGGGGCAGGAATGCTGCGGCTGAGCACAGTTCAAGCTGGGCAGAGGTGCCCCTTGGTGACCTGGAGGGAGGGACTGCCGTCCCAGGGTTGGGGGGTCATAGAACTGGTTCTCCGTAAACGTCTGTGCAACCTGTGAGCCCACTTTCTTGAGAAGGTTCCATTTTCCACAAACTCTTCCAAGATTGCTAAATAGGCAACCTCGGGCAGTTCATTTAACGATCATTTGTGGCGTTCGCTCCACACCAGGCCTAGTGCCTGGCATGAAGATAAAGAGCTAGGGAGGGTACAGTATCCACCCTCACTGTGTTCACAGCCCGACGAAGCAGAGACCCAGGCGGCAGAAGGTGATGTTACTGGCTGAGGAGAAATGTGGGGCAAGCGGCAGGCCTGCGTGCTCTGGGCGGGCTGATGCCCGAGTTGAGTCTCAGGACGAGCATCCAGAGCAACAGACATCCTCGGGGAGGGCCTCCCAGGCCCGCGGAGGCGGGTCAGGTCGAGGCCTCCCCAGCAGTGCAGCTTCCCAGCCGCCCCTTCTCTGCCGCCGCTCCAGGCTCCTGCACGAGCAGACGCTCTTGGACTCACTTCTTCCCCCGTCCCTCTTGCTGGCAGCCTCCTCAGAATCACAGTGATTATTCCCCCCAGGCCTCACTTTGAGCACCCCACTCACTTGAGCTCCCACTGGTTGTCTCCTGGCCTAGAGAGTGGCCAAAGCTGATGAGGCTAGACCTAAACACTCACTTCCGTTTTCCTCCTCCAATCTGCCCACGCCAGGTTCTGCCGGTTCCATTTCCAAAATCCACCTGAGTTTCTCCACTTGTCTCCGGCCATGCCAGCTCCCCGGGTCCAGCCCCCAGCCTGCTGCCCAGCCTCTATGGTGGTCTCCCGGTCTTTCTGCTTGGACCCTCCCCTTCCAGCCCGTCCTCCAGCTGCAGCCAGCACCTGCTCCAGCGGCCCTCCGGGTCCCATTGCCTCTTGCTCAGAAACCCTCAAGCGGCACCCACTGTGAGCTCAGTGTCACCTTTTCCTAGAAGCCCTCTCTGACCCCTGGCGTTTGCTCACGTGCCATCCCTTCCTTTCCTCTAGACCACCTATCACAGTGAATAAGCGTTTGCCTGTCAGTTTGCAGAACCTGTCCCTTCACCGAGTGAAGCCCCCTGGTGGGAGGGCAGGACGGGCTCTGTCTCTCCTCTCCTCTGGGAGGCTGGCAGAGAGCCCTGCAGCCTCTCGCGACCTTAAGGATGTGCTGAGCTGAGAGGATGGCTGTGCGGGGGCCCAGAGCCTGGAGGCCTCCTACCTGTAGCTCAGGGCTTGCAGGCCTCACAGTCGCTTTCCAAGACGTGTCCCCATTTGTTACCTCTTCCCCATTCAGATGTCCTGGGGTAGCAGGCCTGTGGGTTTCTCAAAAAGGGAAGCGGGCTCTGGTGGACCAGCCAAGTACCCCAAGCCGCTTCTCCCCTCTCTGAGCCTCTGCATCTTCACCTAAACGGCGACAGGCGTGCCAGCCTCTAGGCTTGTCAGAAGGCTGGACAACAACCGTAGTCCTACCCTTCTCGAACTGAGTTACCACTCCGAGCCTCAGCTTCCTCGTCTCCAAAGAGGGAAGGAGGCAAAACTGGATGATCTCCAAGGTCCCTCTCAGCTTGAACCTTAGAGGACTTTTTGAGGAACTCAGAACTGCTCTGTGCTCTTAGCAACGGGGCTAAGAAGGTCAAATGCCTTTTCCTACCTGTTCAGGGAGGGGCTCAGCCAGCACTCATCTAGGGGTGGAGGAGAGATGGCAAGGAAAGGTCAGCGGTCAGAGTTTATGAGCAGGTCTGTTTAACCAGCACACAGCCATGGTCAACACTGCTGTTACTGGGGCTGGAGGGGGGACTGTGGCCTGGAGAGGAGCCAGTCCTGGAGGGGCTTGAGGTCCTTGACCTTGGGCATTAGGGCAGCAAGCCGCCTAGAGTCCTAAATTCCCGGAGGGAGAGGGCAAAAAAGTGCCTGATGTATGTTTTCCCATCTTCTTTGTTTGTAGGTCCTTGCACCGTAAAGGGATGCTCTTTCAGGAATCCTGGACCCCAAATGGGGAGCATCCAAGTAAAGTGAACCCCAAAAAGCACCTGCCCCTACCCAGCGATGTAGCTCATGCGCACCCTGCCTGAATTAGACCTTTTGCTGGGCTCTTCCTCCAAACACCCATCACCTGACTCTTTTAAACATCTTTTTTGAGATATATTTCAAATATCATAGAATGCATTTCTTTAGAATCTAAAGCTCTGTAATTTTTTAATATATTTAGAGATATGCAACCATCACCATAATCCAGTTTTCGAACAGTTTTCTTACCCCAGAAAGAAACCCCTTGCTCATTAGCAGTCACTTCCCATTCCTAAGACAGCCCTCCCACTTATCCCACAGCCCCTGGCAACCACTTAACAGCATACCTTTGGACAATATATGGCCTTCTGTGATTGGCTCCTTTAACTTAGCATAATATTCTCAAGGTTCAGCTGTGTGGCAGCATCTCACCCCTACTTCATTCCCTTTTACAGCTGGGTATAGTCCATGTGTGTGGGTTCATCCACTCAGTGGTGTCCAACTCTGCGACCCCATGGACTGTAGCCCACCAGGCTCCTCCATGCATGAGATTTTTTCAGACAAGAATACTGGAGTGGGTTGCCATTTCCTCCTCCAGGGGATCTTCCCAACCCAGAAATCCAACCTGTGTCTCCTGAACTGGCAGGTGGATTCTTTAGCACTGAACCACCAGTCCATAGTGTGATTATGTCATATTTGGTTTATCCACTCACTCTTCACCTGGTGAGCATTTAGATTGTATTTTGCTCGTGTTTTGTTGAGTATTTTCATATCTGTATTCACAAGGATCATTGGTTTATGGTTTTCTTTTTTCCCTGCTGTGTCTTTGTTTTTGCTGTCAATATCAGAGGAATGCTGGCTGCACAGGAATTGGGAATCATTCGCTCCTCTTGTGCTTTTTGGAAGGGCTTGTGAAGAATTGGTATTAACGTTTTAAGTGTTTGGTAGAATTCACCAGTGAAACTACCTGATTTCATCCTTTAAATGATTAGTAGAAGTCATTAATAAAACATTTTGGGGGATGTTTAAATTATTAACTTAGCCTTATGTTGAAGGTTTGTTTAGATTTTCAATTTCTTCTTGAATCGGTTTTGATACTTATGTCTTTCTAGGAATTTTTCTTTTCATCTGAGCCGTCTAATTTGTTGGCATAAGATTGTTCATATTATTCCCTTGCAATCTTTTTTATCTCTGTAAGGTTGGCAGTGATGTCCCCTTTTTCATCCTTGATTTTAGAAATTCAAGTTTTGTTCACTTTTTCTTGGTCAGTCTAGTTAAATTTTGTCGGATATGGTCATCTTTTCAAAGAACCACACTTTTGTTTTTATTGATTTTCTCTATTTTTCTAGTCTTTGTTTTACTTATTTCTCATCTTCATTATTTCCTTCTACTTGTTTGATTTGAGCTTGGTTTGTTCTTTTTCTAGTTTCATAGAAGGTAAAGTTAGGTGTTTGATTTGACACCTTTATTACTTTATAATGTGGACATTTACAGCTGTACATTTCTCTCTAAGCATATTGGACGCCATAGGTTTTGATATGTTGTGTTTTCATCTCCATTCATTTCAAAATGGTTTTTATGTTTTTTGGAGGATCTGCTTTTATTTGATTTTTTAATTTTTTTTTAATTTTTATTTTTACTTTATTTTGCTTTACAATACTGTATTGGTTTTGCCATACATTGACATGAATCAGCCACGGGTGTATACGAGCTCCCAGTCCTGAACCCCCCTCCCACCTCCCACCTATATCATCTCTCTGGATCATCCCCGTGCACCAGCCCCAAGCATCCTATCTCCTGTATCGAACACAGACTGGCGATTCGTTTCTTACATGATAGGATACATGTTTCAATGCCCTTCTCCCAAATCATCCCACCCTCTCTCCCCCTCCTCAAAATGGTTTTTAAATTTCTGTGGTTATTTCTTCGTTAAGAGTGAGTTGTTTAAACTCCACATACTTACGCATCCTCTAGATCCTTCCTTACTGATTTTTATTTCATTCCTCTCTCATCTATACTCTATACCCTGTCATCACTGAGTACACTTCCATACTTTGTTTCATTCAACCCTTTTGAATGTTGACGGCTTGTGTCTGGATTCAGCGTGTGGTCTGTCCTAGAACGTGTTCCCCGTGCACTTGAGAAGAGCGTGTGTTCTGCCCGTGCTGGGTGGAGAGTCATAACAGCTGCTTGGTGACTCACCTTGTTCCAGCGTCTGTTTCTTTACTGACTTTCTGCCTAGTTGCTCTGTCCATTATTGAAAACAGAGAACTGAAGTTTCCAACTATTATTACTGAATCTTGCTTCAATTCTGTTTTTACTTGATAAATTATGGAGTTCTGTGGTTAAGGTGTATTTGTTTATAATTAGTAGGCCTTTATGCTGGATCAGCCTTTTTTCACTGTGAAATCTTCTTGTTTGTCTCCAGGAACCTTTTTGTCTTAAAGTCTGTTTTGTTCAATATTTGTAGCTCTCCTTGGGTATTGTTTGTATGGCATATCTTTCTCCATCATTTCACTTTCTGTTTACTTGTGTTTTAAAATCTAAATGTGTTTACTATAGACAGTATATAGTTTGACTTTTAAATCCATTCTGTTATTCTTTACTTTTTTGTTGGAGTACTTAATACATTTACATTTAATGTAATTACTGACAGTGTGGATTAATGCCAACTATTTTGCTATTTATTTTCTATGTGACATCTTTTTTTGTGCTTCTGTACTTTCATTACTGCCCACTTTTGCATTAAATAGATATTTTCTTCGTACTGCTTTGATTTCCTTATTGTTTCTTTACAGTATTTAAAAGTTA